>VDFB02270651.1:475561284-475845046 GCA_007258455.2 Sequoia sempervirens
TTTTTCCTGATAATTGGGAATGGATTATTCTTCATTCTTGAGTATCGATCAAAGGTAAATGGTGGGTCGATCCTAAGTCCGTGTATTGATTTAACTCTAGATATAGCTGTAAAAGTTAATCCTTGTCTTTCTTTTTTGCCTATATCGATTGTTGCTCTTTCGATTGTCATTCCTTGGGATTTATGTATTGTAATTTCCCATGCACTGCAAAGTGGTAATTGCCTCTGAGCACCTAGTGATATGGGTGATATAGGAATAGTTTTTGGGGCATGGATGCTCCAAGGTGGGCCATTGTAAGTATCAAATTTTACTACCACATATAATGGTAAATCTAGTGGTTTGGAGCTTTCCGTGTATACAATATCTACAACTTGTCTAAGAGAACCATTTACAAGGCCTGCTTGAGTCCATAGGTTTGTAGTTAGCATGATGCGTTGGCCTTTACAGAGTAGGAGTTCATGGGGAAGCTTGTCAGCATCATTGTCGATCTTTGATGGTAGGGTTGTTTTTATTGCAATACTAAGTGCAATAGGAAGATGTAATAGCTGTATCATTCTTTTGTTGTGTGTTCCAACCAAGTCATTGGTCGGGAATAGGTGCATTGCTAGGTCGAAAGACTTGTTTTCTTTGTGTGATAACTCTTTGTTTGTGCGACGCATTAGTAGCTCCCAATCTTGTTCAGTCGGTTCTGCATTACGGATGTTTTGTAGAGTTCTTCAAAAGTCAATTTGAGCTTGTGTGTCTCCATGTTGTCGAAATATTTTTTCTAATGTGATAACAATAGTGAATTGTTCCCAAAGGGCTTTCGCATCTGTGTGGGCAACATATATAGGTTTGTCCATTACAGGAGGTAGTTGTGCAAAGTCACCTACAAGAATGATAGATCTTCCACCAAAGCATAAGTGTTGTTGGTGGGGGAAAGCCTCGCGTAGCGTAGTATCGATTTTTAAGAATAATTTTGGGCCTAGAAAGCTTAGCTCATCAACCAGGAGGTATTTTATGTGTCTCATGCTATGTTGGAACATTGCAAGTGATTGACCCTTCAATGGATACATTTCTTTAATTGGAATCTTCAAGGCAGATTGTATAGTTGAGGCATGTATGTTGAATGCTGCGATTCCTGTAGGAGCAACAACAAGGAGAGGGCTATGTTCTTGTGGCACTAAATTGGAAAGGGAGTGTTTAATGCAATGAATAAGATAGGATTTCCCTGTTCCTGCTGTGCTTTGTATGATCATGTATAATGGTTTTTCTATTTCACAAGAACTGTAGTGGTCCAAAACAAGTGTCAAAGCGAGTTGTTGTTTGGGAGAGAGTGGATATGGGAGGTTGCTAAACTCAAAGGGTGTTGGGATGTCATGTTGGTCCACCTTGTGTGTGCATATGAAATGCTCTGCAGTTTCATGTAATGGTTGAGGTATTGTACAGGCATTCCACTTGTGGCAAGTGTCAAAGTCACGTCTTCCAAGCATATCAAGGGAATTAAAATTCCCGCTAGTACCAAGACCCAATTGTGATAAGAACTCCCATTCATTCAATTGAATTGTATTGCCTATATTGTTTTCATCTTCTGGCTCCTCTTCCTCTTCTTGACTTACTTCTTGATCAACTATACGGTCAACATGCCACACACAATATTTACGTAAATTCATCTCCTTCCAATTGGCAACAATTTTCTCTTTCTCGATACCAATGTCTGCTTCAATGTTGCAAAATTGCTTGTAAAGAAGTAGTTCACTCCAACAAAATGTTTCGAAATGTTCTGAATCCTCCTTTGGAATAGCAGTAAATCGAGGGAAGACACTGATAATTGCCTTATGTTTCCTTTCTTTCCACTTGTACTCTTTGTGACTTGATGAGAATGAGAATGTTCGTGCAGATTCAAGTAGTGTTACTTTATCCATTTGAAGAGGACGTTGTGTGTATTTATGGATGTAGGTCAGCTCCAATGCATTTTCGTTTCGGTTTGTTTGGATTCGGTTGAAAACTTTTCTACCAACATTAAGCACCATAAAATCACGATTACAAACAACAAGGGGCAACTTTTGCAACATATGGCACGTTTCTTGTGCACCTATATCACGATCAGCAATAATTTCGGACATGAATTTTTGTATGCTGCAAGTGCCTTGTCTTGGGGTGCTTGCTTTTGACATATGCGTGTCAACATATCAAGGCAGCTCTCAGATTTTCTTTCTGCCTTCGCGGCATATTTTGCAATGTACTTTAGAACTAGTGTTTTTGAAAGCACGGGCTGACAATCCATATTGGCCCTCCATATGGAAAGCATTTCTGGACTATGTATATTCAATCTATCATCATTACGTGCAGGGCAATAGGTTTTTTTCCCAACTTCGTCACTACACAATGAAGAGTTGGCACATTCAGGCCAGGGTGCACTATAGCGACACTCCATGTTGTTCCCTTTCTTGCGAAGGCAGGTTGATTCAGAACACTTGGTGTGTCTCTGGACACGGTTAAGTAACTCTTCATAGTCAGTAAGTGTGTTTGTAGCAAAGATTTCGGGTGTTGTTAGTAAGCATGGATCGTCTTGCGAAGATCGATGGAATGTGTTGCTTCTATCTCCTAGATTTCGAGGATTCCAAGCACTGACATATCTATCAAAGAATGATTTTGCTATGTCTACATCTGTATGATTGCTCCAGTTAAGAGTGTCCATGTTTGGTGCACCCTCAATCCAAAGGAAGCCATGTACATGTGCAGACCCTCGATGTTGCCACTCATATCTATACCAGTAGTTTGTTGCGCAATATAGTTTCTCTAAGACTTCTTCACAAAACTGTGAATCTTTGATGCAAGTATAAGGATGTGGTATGTGGGTTCATAACAATGTTATCTATGCGATCTTTATTGTTTAGTGATGTTTGGGTTGCCCCCTTTGTAAATAGTTGATGTAAATCAGGCCATTTGGTGTCTGCAGCACTTAAGGTGAAGAATAGTGTTGGGGAGCCTATTTGGTTGATCATGTTTGACAATTCACCACGAGACTTATTCCAATATGCTCGTGTCCCTCTAAGGGATGATCCGTAATGCATCAGTTGTTCGGCTAGTTTAGTGTCAGGCAATGTTTGTATATGGAGGCGAAGGCTGTCTATGGTAGTTGGTATGCAGTCCTCAGCATTTTTCTTGACAAAAATGGAGGCAACACCTTGGCTTCGGTGACGCATCAATAGATTCAAGACAAAATATCTAAACCTTGGGTGCCTTCCAAATCTATTATCATGGAACCTCATTAGGTGCAACACATATTCATGCATTTCAATTTGTCTATAGCGAGGTTGTAAATGTAATGCATTGCCATTGGGAAACAAAGAAGGAAAAGCCATGTCTAGAAGTCCTTCAGTATTGTATTCATTAACTGGTGATGACTCAAGTGTTGGCCAATCTATAATGGTGTGATTGTGATCTCTAACTTGCAATGTTTCTTTTATGATTTCTAGTTCACGACGTTTATTTGGTAGCCTAGCCATGAAGGATGAGGAGCAAGTGAATTCAGTGTCGGGTGAGTCTGCGTTAAATTTGGAAGCACTAATTGGAGCAACAATATTGTGATCGTCAGCATTAATGTTATGAAGCATAGTGGAAATGTCTGTATTTGTATCATGGAGCTCCTGAAGGGATGCAAAATCCACCTCGACATCTTTGTAATATGGGTCATTTGTGATTTTATATTTTAGTGCAGCCCACACACGATGCCTACTTACATAGCAGTCATAATGGTCACCTCTTGTATTGGTTCTTCGAACCACCAACACATCCAAGTTTTCTATTTTATGTGGCAAGTATTTTTCTATGGTGTTGATGTCCTGTGGGAAACAAATTGTGTGGCCACTATATTTGTATTGGCCTCCACGAGCATGTGTTACTTGTATTATTGGATTGAATCGTGCTATTAACATTTCTTCAACTTGTGTTAGTGTTTGTAGCTCGTACGACTGTACTCCTGGGTCCATTAAATTAGTTGCTGAGAAACGATGTCTACCTGTCTCACGGAAGCATCTAAAACAAACTGGACTGGTTTGTGTTGTGTTGGTACGGATTCCTGGGTAGCATTCATGGCAAATTGTGCAAGTTGGTAAGTTGGATAGTTTATCTAGTTTTGAACGAAATCTTTTTGAAGCGTCTATAAAGTTTTGTTCAGAATACGGTAAGCTTGTGGATTGATTTTTCCATGTGTGGATTGTTTCATGTGTGCATGCTGACAAACCTATGTTGAAAGTGTGTTCTTTTTGGGATACACATTCGTCTGGGTCAATGTTGTGTTGGTTTGATTGAAAGGAAGGTGGTGTATTGGCTTCTATTGCTTGTTTTCCTATGCATTTGAAATGACAGCGAATGTTGATTTCTTCTTTATGTTGCATGTAGTAGTTATGAGTTCTTTTACGGGATTGTATGCTTTTAGGGGTAGAGGTCGCCATCTATAAAGGAAATATGAACTATAATTATCAAATGAACAATTACAAATACATACAAAATTGAAGAAGGTAAACATTAATGTTGATGAGTTCTTCGATCATTATATTATTTGAAAAGTTGTTGAGATACAATTGGTATGCTATATACATGAGTAGTTTGGTGGAAGAAACATATCACAGTATTTTCATATTTTCATAACAGCAACATATTCAATATACATGTGATTTTGAAATTTCATGTATGGAATGAAAATTCTAGAAAGTATACTATATAAGGTGTTACAAAATTTCATAAACATTATATGTACGCTTGAGGTACATCTAAACACTAGCAATATGAGACATAGTAGTGATTTCACTCAACATGAGGAAATTCTCTGCAACAAAATCCAGCTCATCGACCTTTGTGATTGTTGATTTGACCCGTCCTTGAGTAACACTTGAATCATACGAATTTGTGATTGTGAAGATAAATTGCTTTAGTAACACTCCTTTCACTATGGTTTCAGCTTCATTTTTTGTTCCAGAATTGAATTGTAGCATGTATAAATTATCTGCAGACATTCCAAGGAGTTTGGTAGCCGGTTCTTCAAAAGCAACAACCCATAATATCCTTGTATGATCTGCGAGCTTTAGCTGGAGTATGTATCTATAGGTACATTTAGGAGTAGTAGCTTTGCACTTGGAACAATACCATGTTTGATCATCATTCTGCACAAATTTCTTTTTACATTGTCTTCCATCTAAGTCAAGGGGGCAAGATGGATAGCATAATGAATTTGTTTTTATGTATTGCACTGTTGCTTTTAGAGTGCATTGGAATTTTTTTTTCACATTGGTAGTTTGCTCTTCAATATCAGCAATTGATTTCCTCATAAGCACGAGAGGTGCATCCAATGGTTGTGTATTCAATGGAGTGACATTAGCTCCATTATGTTCAAACCATGATTTGAGCTGTTTTGCCTCCTCTATTCTTGGGTTTAGAAATAGGTGGGTACTTGCCAATGTGCTTATGACCTTGCCATTATACTCAGTGACACGACCATTTTTTATTGCAAGTACGGACACATGTTTTAAGTGATAGTTCTCCTGTAGTTGCTTGCCTTCCTTTTCAATTGTTGGACCCCATAAAGTAATATTAATGGTAGACAAAGAGGTATCTATCAATTTGATGCTCCTTCGAAGAACTTCAGTCCCATCCCTCCTCCTTATGGTTGAGCTTGGGTCCACACATATGACTATTCCAATAACATCAACAAGGATATTATTGTTCAATTCTAAAATGTCCTTAAAGGGTGTGAAGGAGAACTTATGTTTGGGAATTGCAAGGTCATCTTCTGAGTGAGAAATTTTGGATTCCTCGACTAAAAGAATTTCAAGCTGGCTATTCAGTTTGTTGTACAACCTATTAGCTGACTTAATAGTCCCACCAGATATTGTATATACTTCTCCAAAATGTACATTCATGTAATGAAGGTTTGCAACTTCATTAAAGCATGTTATTCGTATTTCAGTGCACTCACAATCAACAATATCAAAAGAGAAGACCTGCCCTTGTCCCTTCTGTGTGTTGAAGTGGTGCATCTATTTTTTCATGGTAACACGACCCTTTATAAGCCACCTTGTCTGAAATGGATTCAAATTTCTAATAGGGGTAATATTGGATGGGGAGTCTTTCTTTTGTAGGGAAGAGGATAACCCAAACAGTGCCCTTTGAGCAGGTGGCTTTGTCACCATAGGAATGTTACGCATGCTCGTAGATGGAGTAGTTGAGTTTGTAGAAGTTACTTTCTGGACTTGCTCTTCAAACAGGTAGGCGGGTTGACCAATGATGTCATGTTGCAAACATGTGATTTCTAATTTGGAGATGACTATCCACCTATAAAGATAAAACAAGTCAGTATTTTGAGTATAATCAAATGTGGGATAGCGGATAAAAGATGGTAGGCTCACCTTGAATTGCAAAGAACGGGGCAACTGTATCCTATCAATTTGAGTATAGATCCCTTTTGGAGTTCTTTAGAAGTTATGCATTGGTTGTACTTTGTTGGAAGTGTTGCCTTCTGCTTATGTACCCCATCGAGAGCTCCACTCTATATCGATCAACCAGTTTGAGTGCATGGCCAAACGGTGCAATTTCTAATGCTTGTAGATGGGGTTGCAAGTTTAGGTTACCATTATTCATCATCTTGATTGCATCCTTAGTCAAGGAATATTTTGTCAGGAGAGGTGGTTGCGGTACTATAAGATTGTCATCAAGGCTTGTAGACGTGGCTTGTACTTGTTGGGGTTGCTGTTCAAAGAGGTTGGTGGGCTCGCAAATGATATCTTGCTGCACACATATGATTTCTAATTCCGATATGACGATCCACCTATGAGTGTAAAATAAAGAAGTATTATCAATAGGACAATATGTGAAATAATGGAGTTGACGAAAGATAATCTAAAAGTTTTGATTTTGCACATTGTAGCAAATTACTAAAATATGATGGCTCACCTTGAATTGCAAAGAACAGGGCAGCTGTATTTAATGAGTTTAACTATAGAGCCCTTTTGTAGTTCTTCAGAATCTATGTGGTGGTTGTACTGTTTTGGAAGTGTAGCCTTCTGATTATGCACCCCATCAGAGAGTTGTAGTATATAGCGATTGGTTGATTCAGGCCCATGTCCAAACATTGAAATATCTATTGTTTGTAGATGGTGTTGTAGGTCTACGTTTCCATCATGGATCATCTTAATTGCGTTCTCAGTCAAAGAAAACATTGTCACAAGAGAGTGAACTAGTCCTTGCAAAAGTAAATTGTAGGTGGTAGCTATTACTTACTTTAAATGATGTATAAAAAGCATACTTTGTGAAGTGTGAAATTAATATGTTGTATACCCAACAAAATAGACCTAAATAATTCGATAATATTTCAGAAAGCAACAATGTTGTTGAATGCGACCATACAAGTAGTAGTTTAAATAAAAGTGTGTATAGAAGTTACATAGAGTAAAAGTAAATTTAGAATAATACATATAAATGTGATTTTGAATAGGTATGTATATCAAAATAGTGGTCTTTGGAAGTTAGCTTGCTGCACTTATAAGGAAAACAAAAAGGGAGAGTATAGTGAGTAAAAAATTTAGTTCACGCTATTAAGTAATCTTAGTAAATTGGAAGCACTCTAAATGTTTAGATCTGCATTCTATGCTAAAGGAATAAGAGGAAATGTGCTTTCTAACAAATGAGTATAAAACTAGTGCATTAATAGCGAGGGATAAATAACGAATGAAAATACAATAAGATTAAAGAGAGCTACTTGGTTCACAAACGTTTTAATCTATTATTGGAGAGCACTAATTTTTTGTGGATTGTGTTCTGATTGAGGATACATCTGTTATGTATGTTAATATAATATACTAGAAATGTGAATTATGTTAAAAGAATGGAAGTGAGTACAATATTATCGTTCTACTAAGTGATCAAATTTTAAGGAATGTAGGTGGAAAAATGAGACAATTATTGAATGGGAGATATAACATTTGTTGGCGATATATATTTGTTGAAGTGAACACAATGGTTAGACTATGCTTAGTTGAATTCAAATGAGGAAAGGTTTGCAACACATTATATGCAAACTACTATTGTTAATTATATGCAATTGAGCATATCATATGTTTTTTGGAATTTAGACATATGGGTCAAGTAAAGATATACAAAACAAAAGAAAAAGTCAAGAACCAAGATGCAAAATGATAGCAAGAGAACAATGTATACATATTTTCGAAGCAAAAAATGTGTTACATGGTATTGTAGTAGGTGACATATTGGATCTTTCTATTTCAAGGGGAAGTGCCTTGTTCATAGTATATTGGAGCTTACATTTCTTTAAGGGAGTTACAAAATATCCAACTATCCATAAGTTGGTACAAGCTGAAGTTATATCATTATATCAACTACTATATACACATTTATAGCAATAACGTATCTTAGGGATGGTTCAAGTAATTTTGGAATGCTTCTTTAATGTAGATAGAGGCACCTTGTCTATAGAACTCATCCGCTTTAGCTTGTGTACAAATTATCCAAAGTATTGTGATCACAAGGAAATATATTTTATTCATCTAAAGGCTATAATCAAGATTGGTTTCCTGTTCAGCATTTAAAAGTCAATGCAACATACCGTGTGCTAGTCAAAGAAGACAATTGTTTATGTACAAAAGTTAGAACACCCAAATAATAGAGCAATATGATAGTGGGAATGGAATAATTTTGTGTCTTGTTTGGTGGATTTTGAGGCACAAAAAAATGCTCTGTTTTCCATTCTTTTCTCCTCCTACTACATTTTAAAAGTATTTTCTATAATTATTGCTTTTAAAGCTTGTCTTATTGTAGGGGTTAGTTTGCGGGAATACAAGTGTTAGTAAGTTTGAAGGAAATTATGGAGATTCAAAGAGGAAGATGTTTTTTTTTTAGTGAAAAATATTCGATATTAAAATTACGTTAAAGCATATAGTTAGATTTTTTTTAAATAAGGGTAATATAGTATAAGTTCTAAAGTAAAATAAATTAAGATTTAAAAGATTATTAAAGTAAAATATTTTAAAAAATAAATTTCTATCTTAAAATTTTAAAAGTTGATTTTTTATAAACACTAATTTTTTTTAATAAATAATTTATATTTAGTATTTTATAAAAAGAATTTATAATTAATAAAATATTTAATTAAAACTCACTAAATTAATTATATTGCATGATTAAGATTTTAAAGTAAAAATCTATGAACTGTTATAATGGAATAAAGAAAAGTAATGTCGCTTCCTCATTAAGTTCTAAATAATTTAATCTCAGACTTTATTTACAATCGGATGGTAACGGTGGCTTTGGATTAGCTATACACAAAGAAAATATAAAATAAATGGGAAACAAATCTTCTTTAAATAGAACTAGTTTGTCTTAATACATTACTTTTATTCTCATGACAGTTATGAATAAAAAATTAAAGCCACTACAAAATACTCATTTAAAATCAGACAGGCATATCTATGTTTCACAAGGAAAAGAAGATTGTAATTGAAAACCTGTTGAACAGATAATCATCGTTATATTTACTTATATTCCTAATTAATCATTCGTCCTCAAACTTAAAGTAGTTTTATTTCTACAGCGAGTCATTGTGTAAAAAGAAATGTAAATAAGGAATCCTTATTTGCATCCCTAATTCCACAATCATGACAGAATCAAGGTTATGCATAAAAGTAACTTTTGTTTTTATTTGAATGCCTACAGTCCTAATTCGTCATTTTTCTAGATAATGGGTCCCTTCAGAAGGTTTCTAATTGGTGATCTATAAAGTTACATTTCAGATTGTCAATCTAACAGATCATTCATTTCCAAATTTTTACTCGTAGTAAAAGCAAAAACTATCTCAAAGTTATGTATGCATGAAGCTCTTCTTGGTAATTAATCGTACTGGTGGTAAAGCAAAAAGAATCTATCTACACGTAAAATAAAGTTACATATATTAAAAAGCTCTTATTGGCCCTTAATCATTCATCCTATTCGGGTCCTCAATTACATTCATCAGTTTTTACCCATGGACAGTTGACAACCATATTATGCATGGACGAAATATATTATACAATGTTTGAATCTCAGTACCATAGGACTCCACATCATATGGGCGAATTATAATTGAAGTTAACAAAAGGTGAAATGACAACTCAAAGCAAGAGCCAAGCAGAAGGAACTTGTTTGACATGCTGGAATGAGATTTTGTGGACAGCGAGGTTCTACTACCAAGTACGTGTGTTCTCCAAAATATCTCCTTTTGATACGTGTCTAAATATAAGCTGAATAAACAATGAGAAATCATATCATATGGCATGCAGAGAGGAGAGCAGAAGGAAGGGACGGGGCCAGGAGTCAGTGTGGATATATGCAGTATGCCTCAAAGAAATGAGGTCTCATGGAATACCATGATTGCAGGATATACGCAATATGCCTCAAAAAATGTGGTCTCGCGGACTGGGCCACCATAGTTGCAGGTTATGCACATGCACAAAATGGATTTGTGGAAAACACTTGGAAGCTTTTTGGTTAAAAACTTCACTAGCATTCTCCTTGCCTGTGCCATAATAGGAGCTCTTGGACGGGTTATGAAGACCTATGAAAACATGTGAAAATGGCGCGAGTAAGGGTGCCCTGTCAGAGGGTATGGGCATCGACAAAAGCAGAAAGGATAGATGAATTTCGTTAGAGGGGGTTGTCCACATGTTTCAAACTTCCTTTGACAAGCTGGGGTATGGCTCTATTTATCTTTCCTCTATGAGTTCAGTAGTTTCTCTCATTTTCTTATTGCCTGCGCAAATACATAGGGGTTCTTATTGCATGCATCAAGCCTCAAATCTTTCATTGTCTTCATACAGACCCTAGAGCCAGTGTCTGTCTCTATACAGACAAGTTTGCAAAGTTTGAAGCTGAAGCTGGATGGATGGAGATTCATTATGAATGTCAACTTATGGTAATAATTTGCATCATGGATTGATCCTAAACGCAGGCCAATTGATAACCAAATTTTTTTTCAGAGAGTATTTATCGTTCTACCAAATTTACATTAGTGTTATGGAAGATGGAGAGTACATATTACCGTGGATTGGTTAGATTCTGTTGCCTGAGATCTCATCTGCCCTCTGCTTAGATTCGTTTCCTCAAATGTTATGTACCCTCTGCGTAGTTTGCTGCAATGCTGGTGAGAAATGTCATGCTTCTGCTTCCAATGGTAAGTTTCATTCAAAGCATGTTCATTCTTCTTGTAGGGATAATCAGTGGCTAGTTGGCAGATATTTGTCGACATCATTAAATGAAGAGGATTGAAATTACTATGGATTACCAGCTGGTGGTTGATATTTACAATTTTTTGGAGAATTCAAATCTCATAATAAATGCAGATAGCAGTGGATTACTAGCTGGAGGGTTATTCTGCACTTCAATTAATTTTTGTATGTGCCAATTGTAGATTCATTGGAATTAGCCAACTTCCAACGATGGACTAGAGACTTCGACTATATCTCCCTACAACCACGCTTCAATCTCACAATAAATGCATAGTACAGTATGTAGAGTACACTACGGCTGACGGTTTGTTTGACCACCAAACCACTAAAGTTTGTCTTGAAACCATGGTAGTTTCAGAGCATGAGACTTGTTTCAGGCCAAAACCTCATGCATAATATAGCCTATTGGCTAATAAAATTACACTAAGAATATCTTTATTTTAGCTGAAAAATTAATTTAGATAGTGATAAAATAATTGATATAATTAATGTAATAATATCACACCTACATAAATGATAGTGTCCTATATAAATAAGTTGATATAATTAATGTAATAATATCAAAATTGAACAAATGTTAGTGTACCACCTATTATGTATACATTTTATATCTAACAGTTTCAAAATAATGGTTACATATTGAGAGACAATTGGTATCATATTTTTAGCCGATAGGCTATATATAGTGTGAGGTTTCTGCCTGAAACTTGTCTCCCATGGTAAAAATTTTGACCGTTTGTCGCTAAACAACAAATGGTTTACCATTGTCGGTTGTCAGATGAAATGGTTTCCTTGTGTGTCATGTGTGAAAAGAAACATTAACTTGCAACATATATTTTCGTTTACAGCTGCGAAAATAGTGTCATAAAGCTGCAACCGCTGTAGGGAGATATTTTGAGAAGTGTATTCATTTTGGTTAAGCAGAAATGGTTGAATACGAGTGCATCAACAACCCACAATGGTTTCTAGCTGACAACTCCTTTGTGGTGATCATAGCCACCAATTTCTACCCACCGAACTTTGCCCTCACAGCCAACGAGGGCAGATGGTGTAACCCGCCTCATCCCCACTTTGACATGGCCTTCTCAATGCGGGTATCATACCCGTCCAATACAAAAGGTAACCAACCCATCTGCCTTCCAGTCCCTCTACAAGGGTAATGCTTACAAAATTGTCTGCAGGAAACCTGATTAGATGGGTTTTACTGCAAGGTGAAATACGAGGAGGATTGTGCTTCACCATCCATGGAAATCATTACTTCTATCTGATGCTAATTACAAATGTTGGGTTGGATGGAGACGTGGCAGCGGTGAAGGTGAAGGGGTCACAGATAGGATCGCTGGATATGAGCAGAAATTGGGGGAAAAATTGGCAGTGCAAGGCCAACCTCGTAGGCCAAGCCCTTTCTTTTCAGTTTACCACTAGTGGCCAGAGCACACTCTCTTCATATAATGTTGCTCCTCCCAATTGGTAGTTTGGCCAACCATTTGAGGGAAAACAATTCTGACAAATTAGCATCTTATTTACTTTTGTTAGTCTTAGAGCTCTTTTCACATTATGTTATTGTTTTTGTAGTGTAAGTTGTGCAATTAGAATTGGAGATGATATATATTTCACAGTATATTGTTTCTCTTTTTGTATGGGTAGGTTGTGAAATCTTCTGATATATTAGCACTTTAATAAATGCCCTGTAATCTTCTAATATAAAACTATTCAATCAGGAATTAAATGCCATGTAATCTTCTGAATCCTAGTCAGGAATTATATTATCACTTTAACTATGTTCTATGGAAAACAAAACAATCAAAACTTCTGAATCCCAATCAAGGATTTGGGAGTTTTTCATTGGCTCTCTTGATATTAGACCTTCTAGTGGCATAGACATACAATCCTCCACCTAAAAAAACACCCAACAGAACAGATAGCCCAATGCCTGCCTACTTTCACCTTGACTGATACCATTCCCATGACTTTTAATGCCATCCAGTGCCCTTGATGAGTCACTTCCTGCAACATAGAGCTGTTGTGGGTGGGAAGAAAGTTGAGGTGGAGAAGGAATATCAGCGCTGAATAATTTCACAGCTTCTAGAGAGAGCTCTGATGGCATTTCATGGGACAACATCCCATGCTGCTCCTCCTACATCACTACTGGTGAATGTTGGCCCAAGCAATGTTGCACCTTCACTCTGCAACAAATTCAAAAACAACATTGAGAGAAATGCATAGCAAAACTTAAGTCCAGCTAACATTGAGAGAAATGCATAGCAAAACTTAAGTCCAGTAGTAGCTGTTGTGTTGTTCTCCATGGTAATTGCTACTCACACACCTTGAATTAACTATACCCACATAAAACGCAAAATGTTTGATCTGAATTCTACTTTTGAAGGCATTGTTGAGTGTTGATTATATAATGCTTGGCTTATGCTTAGACTTGAAGACTCCTGAGACATTTTTATTAAGGTGATAAAGGCTAATGAATAAATAGAATTATAGGGATGCATTAGTGGGTATCAACTAATCCTTTTTTGGGTATCAACTAATCCCTTTTTTAAAGGTTTTTGAACCTTGTCCAGGTGATAATTGATGTCTATAGCACGCCCAGGGTACAGGCATGGGAGATAGCTTCAGTAGCAATCATAGAGAAAAAACACCTCGCCCTTTACCTGCTTCAGAAAGTACAAAGATAAATTATTAGTCCCAATAAGAAAGTTGGGTTCAGCCTCTGATTAGCATCTGGAATGGAGTAAAAAATACTTTTACAGGTGCTAGCATGTGGAGGGGTGGACTGGACCAAATCTTTACAACTACTCCATGATGATTTTTGAGGAAAAGATCATATAAAAAGTGAAAAGAGGGGCCCTACAAAATTACATTTCGAAGTCAATTTTATAAAATCTCATAGGGTTTTAAAATTTATAAATAGTTACACATAAGAACGAGAATTTGGTTCTATTAGGCAAACAATTGTCAAGTTATCAGTTCAATAGAAATTAAAAGAAACCATTACAATTAAGCAGTAATGGCAATTCCAATGTTGAGGGGTTTTGTCCATCAGGGTTATTCCATCATCTATATCGCAGATCTTTGCCATCATCCACAGAATCTCAACAGTAAAATAATATTGTGATATTGTTATCAGGATTCAACCGTGTAGTTTTTAGATTCAAACTCATTGATCCATGTTTCATGAGTAGTGGTTCACAAGAACCCTTCTCTCACACTAATGAATGGTCCACTTAGCACTCATTGCATCTAGGTGATGTTTACAAAGAACCCATCTGTCACGCTAATGAGTGGTTCACAAGAACCCATCTCTCACGCTAGGTGATGTTTACAAAGACCCATTGCATCTCTCACGCTAATGAGTGGTTCACAAGAACCCATCTCTCACGCTAATGAATGGTCCACTTAGCACTCATTGCATCTAGGTGATGTTTACAAAGGTGAAGTATTGGGCCTTCCCTTGAGATCATCCATCCCAGTACTACTCCAAGCGCGCTTAACTACATAATTTCCCCCAAGGTTAAGCCCACTTTGCTTGCAACCCCATTTGCAAAACCTTCAACAAGTTTTGTGTCTTATGAACCATTCATTATAGAACCCCTTAGCTCATTAATAACATGTTTTGCTTCTTAAAAAGCATTATACAATTGGTTCTATAAAATCCTCCCTAAAAATAATAAAAAAACAAACATGAAAATATAGAGAGACCCATCCATATCATTAAAAAGACATACAGAGTATCATGGAGACGGGGACAATCCACCCAAGCTACCAAACAACAAGGTGTGGCTAAGTCCAACCAGAATGCTATCCAGGGGGCAGTAGCAGGGGTGAAGGCTGTCCGACAGCTGTGAGAGCAGCACCCACAGGATTTCAGTTTTATCATGACAAAGTATGATGTGCAAGGCATAATTTTTTATTTTTTTATGGTTTTTCAGGACATTTGGGGATGTGTTTTATCTTGTGCTAGTGTTTTCCTAAATACATTATATTATATATCAGATGTCTAATTTTAATCCTATAATTGAATTTTTCCTCACTCTAAGTAGTATTCATCTCTTGTATGGATGCTTATCACTAATCTCATCTCTATATTTTGTTAAGAATAGACTGCTCTTTTCCAATTAAAAGTAGAGTGCTTCTTCTCTCATGAGAAATTCCCACTTGATTTAAAATGCTACAAGAACCAGGCACACATGCGACACTTGTACAAGGTAGTTTTAGATTGAAGCTTTGGCTAATAGGTACTATGATGTAAGATGTTAGGGAAAAAAATATTTTTGTAGCATAGTGTTTATTGGTTTTAATTATATGAAATCTTTTTTAAATTGGACTAATAGTTATATATTTAAGTTATAACATACTTTCAAGTCAAAAGTTATGACTTATGTAAGTTTTTGCATACTGAGGCAGGTGATTACCTCCTTTGGAATAAATCTTGAGATGTGTCTTTTGGCTCACTTAGTAATCTAGACATCTTCTATAATAAAATAGTTTCATGCATTTTATTATCCTATTAAAAAAAATCATTTCTATTTTTCATTAATAAAACTTCACACAACAAAAATATTGTTTACATCCACAAGCTACACACTTCAAACATTGTTCTTTCACTATCAAATCAAGAACTCTATTCAACATTGATAACATATAGTTCTCACATCCTTTGCCATCATGAATTTCCTTATTTTATCCATCAATTGCCTTCACATGATGCATCCTTCCAAAAATTAGGCATAACCCTCATCCATTTATCATATTAGCACATTCGCAAGTGGTAATATTGTTGTATGTCAATTAAGAGTTGGTCTTTTATTTCTTTGATATACAGGTACTCCCTTTGTTGTCATTAGAATAGGGATTTAAAGTAGCCCACGATTATAAAGAAAACATGAACTTTTGATATTCATCTGCATCTCTTGATGATTTGGTAATCTCTACTGTTTTGAGAGTAAAAACCTCATAGTTCTATAATTTTTGGCTGATTTCAATTTCTTATTCTACTGACAAGAAAGAGTATTATAGAATTACTGATTATTTAGTTCATTTAAAAAATGGGTTTCAATTTTTAGTGGCTATTAGTAATATTGTAGTTTTCTATTTAATTGTTCTTAATAGTTGTCTTTTCTACATATTCTTTGTGTTTTACTGATTTCTTTTACATTTTTTCTCAATGACCTTCAACTTTTAAGCTATAATAGTTACTTATTAAGATTGTAAAGTTAATAAAATGTAGTATAATTATATGTGCACTTTTAATCTGTTTTGTAATTTTTTTGTAGATTTCAAAGTACAACACAAATGAGGATTTGGTGTTTATGGTGATAAATAAATCCTACTACTCCTGTGATACTTCTAATCCTATTGCATCATATAGTGATGGTAACATAGTCATTATACTTCGTCATCCTCGTGCTTTCTTCTTCATCAGTGGAGTTGGTCACTGTGCAGATGGACCAAAAACTAATAATTGTAGTTTTATCACCAACTATTCACATTGTTTCACCATCTCAACATTTATATATTTTGTTCCATACTTTTATGGCTAGCTGTCCATGATTCGTAGGGCAAGGTAGGGATGACAACCTAACCTCGCTACTGGATTTCGATCTCAAACTGGATCTTCGTCTAGAAAGTTGAAACTTGTCTCACCCCATAAAACAGCTAGCCATAAAACAATTTGACAGTCGTTGTTTACCATTCATCTCATCACGTCTTTGCATTTAATTTTTATATTTCTGAATCAAATCAAATTTCCTTGACTCACATTTAATGCAGATCTCTTAATTGGATTTAATCAACTTTTCGTTTATACACTGTAGTAGTGGTTGTAGGGAGATTGGTTTTGGTTCTTCAAAATTTCCTGCAAACTCTGCCCATTTTTCCTCTTCAACCTTGTTAATAGAGGACACAATTTGAGTAGAATCTCAAGGTAAGTCACTTGCCATGGTTTGAGTGAGTCTTATTTTTCAAATCTATATGTTGCCCTGATGTTTATTTGTTCTGTTTTATTTCATTCTACAACAATTATGTTGTTATCTGTTAAATGCAGGCATGGTTCTCACTCCTCTGAAATTTTTAACAAGGATGTGTAGGACTAATATGGTGGAAGTAGTGCATGGGAAGCCTTAATAACACCATTACCTAGCGAAAGTAGTAATATGGAGGCATTGGGTATTTTTTCCTTATGCTCTCTTCTTCATCTTGATGATGGATTACAGAGTGTGATATGAAACATTAATGCAAAAATAATAAAATATTGACACAATCTAGTCTAGAAACGTTCAACAATAATCTTCAAGGATTGTGGAAATCTGTTAGCACTAATTTCTACCCTTTTTCTCCCTAATTATATATTCTTTTATTTTTATTAAAGCCACAGTGGCCAGAATATTGTTTCTAATATCTTTTATTCTTCTCTCCTACAGGTCAAGATTCATCACAAGGAGTCCTAGATGGCAGTGGATAAGAAGAGGGAAATGTGGGGTTCTTATATTTTTCTATCGGCATAACTCTTGCACTCCTTTCTAGTGCAAGTGCTAGTTTTAAAAAATGTGAAAGTGAATTTAATTGTTCTTATAAATTTGTTAAGATGGAAGTAATGGATTATAGCGCTTTAAGAAAATGACAATAGAGAGGCAAATAAGTACCATGCATATATGAAATGAGAAATATGATACAAATATTTGAGTTGTCTCTAAGTAGAGATTCCCACAATCTATGCTATTTTTGTAAATATTATTATTGTAACTCATTATAGGAAAACAAAACTCCCATTAAACTTAGAGAAGTTTCCTTTGACAATAATTTATGGCAAGATTCTTGATTGCAAAGTTTGTGAAATATAGAAAAATTTAAAACATGCAGACTTGTGACAAGTATAAAATAGTTCAATTCTTCCCATTTGTCTTAAATCTATTGCTAACTCCCCCTCCTTTTAATATGCTCAAGTTCAATTCTTTGCTAATCAATTTATTTATTTTCCATTTTATACTCTTTTAAACTTTGTTCTTGGAGTGATACACTACAAAAAGGAGGGTCATAGGGCATTTGATAGTGAATCTTGACATGTAAAACAAGTAAACATCATTAAGACATTGTTAACTAATTGATCCATAGCAACTTTTATGTCTAGTAGAGATTATTGAAGTGAACTTTCAAGGATAGTTCTAAGGCCCTCCTTTATCTAATGTTTTGCACTTTTCTTTCAACCTCTCATTGATGTGTATTTGTATCCAAAGACTTGTAAATTTTAATTAATAATTGATGCTTTAGGACTTTTTGTTTTTGTTTTTGGAGTTATATGTTTGCCAACTTCACCTTCTTTAGTAAAATTGTGCTAGTCTATTTATCTAATAATTAGTCTTTTTTTATCATTTTAATTATGTACACTTTTTAAGATTAACTTGAGTAAATTGGAAAGAACAAAATTAAGTGTAATTATATCTAGAAGTAGAATGATGCACAAGTTACTCAAGATTGTAATTATTTGTTTGAGAGATCTTTTTCTTTTTAAAACTTTTTTTTTCAAAACATATTTATTTTTAAACTTTGGAAATTATTTTTTGCTTGTTTTACTCCTTTAAATGTGAAACCCTATTGATATAATAAAAAAAAATTTAAAAATCAATCACAGGTCTACACATTGGAATGCTTTCATATTCT
This sequence comes from Sequoia sempervirens, assembly GCA_007258455.2. Lineage (NCBI taxonomy): Eukaryota > Viridiplantae > Streptophyta > Pinopsida > Cupressales > Cupressaceae > Sequoia > Sequoia sempervirens. The sequence continues at coordinate 475,580,208 of VDFB02270651.1, forward strand.
CTTGACTTAATTCCTTCTAATGTCTGGTCCATTTGCCTTAATTCCAATCATAGATTGTTAAAAATTCAAATTCCTCAATGTCTTTGTGCATACACTTTCATATATTTTTTACTTCAATCATAAATCATCTAAAGATTTAAATTCCTAATGCCTTTAGTGCATAAAATTTCATATTTATTTACTCCAAATCACTTATTGTCGCAAAAAGTCAATCCAAATCAAGATAATTTTTTTTACAATTTTGGGGTAATTTCAAAAAGATCTACAATATGACAACCACAAAACCTTTTTTGATTACTATTCATACTCTCTAATCGAATATAGTTCTCAAATCAATTACAAATTTGAATAATCATTATTCTTGACTCAATTAGTCTCTAGAAGCTTTGTCATTTCACTCCTTGCACTACAACTTCTTGGGATGAATTGTCTTGCATCCCTTTGAGTGGTCCATGAAATCAAGCTTGATCTTTTTCAACCCAATCAAATGAAAAACATTATTAGGCTTATATTGATTGTGGACATTTTTGCATTGATTGTCCATAACATGCCAAATAGATGGCCAAAAAATTCAAATAAGTTTTGGCGAGAGTATTTTAAAACTAGGCACTGGTGAAAAATATTTTAAATAATACAAGTTGATAAGTCTTACAAACTTTGACCTAAAGGATATTGAAAGCAATATCATCTCATAAAGATTGATATCTTATAATGGATCTTCAATTTTGTTGATTGTTGTCTAATTGTAGGAGGTGTAAGATCATCTTTTTTAGAAGCAACCACTATAGGGATGTCTTCAAAGCTCTCGCCCCTCCTTATTTTTTCTAAAATGATATTTCCCATTGAAATTTCAACAAAAAAATGCACTCAATCTAACACAAGTAAAAACAAATTAAATTCAACCTTATTAAACCCAATCACTATGATATACACAAATTATAAAGAGAATTCAAACTCAATACAACCTTAAATTCTATTAAAAATATTCTAATTAACCGAACAAATATTTTAACCAAAAATGCACCAAATTTTCATTAAAATACACTTTAAAATAAATAAATATTGCATTTCAGCAAAATACTATGAAGTTTCCAAAAATGTGCATATACCATAGATTGATAAAATAAATATTGTTAACATAGACGACACTGATACTTTAATATGAGCTTTTTCCTTTGATAAATGGTTACAAACATAACAAAAGACTCTCTAAATTGGAACATTTTAGGTTGACGTCTAGAAGAATTATATCTACTATTTCTTCCCTTTGTTCCTTCATGATTTCATCCCATCAAATTTATTCTCCACAAATACAACCACATGTAACACAACTTATCCATTTCTTAGTCCACATGTTGCTTCAAAGTATTTTGCAATTCCATTAAAATAACATAAGATTTTTCAGATTTGTTGATCTTAAATTTAATTGTTTTCTACAGTATGAAATTAGGTTAAAATTATTATCACACAAAAATATCTTCACCAAAGGAAAATAGGAAATATTGAATAAAGTTATACAAAACAATTTTTTTTTTAATTTTTAATTTTGTTTTAGGTATTTTTTTTATTTTTTATGTTTTCAACAATGGGAAGTAGCAGGCGTGAAGAGTCTGACGCAAGTGAAAATCTTAGCAGGCTCCTCTCGTGGGTGCAACGATGGTTTTGTAGGTGAAGGTGTTGCAATTGGAGAAGTTGATAAGTAGGAGGTATTTTCCACAACGTGGAAAATTATGATATTGCTATCAGGATTCAACTGTGTACTTTTATGAGTCAAACTCATTGACCCATGTTTCATGATTAGTGGTTCACAAGAACCCATCTCTCATGATAATGAATGGTCCACTTAGCACTCATTGCATCTAGGTGATGCTCACAGAGGTGAAGCACTGGGCCCTCTTAGGAGGTCACCCATCCCGGTACTACTCTAACTCAAGCGTGCTTAACCATGGAGTTTCCACCAAGGTTAAGCCCACTTAGCTTGCAACCCCATTTGAAAAACCTTCATCAATTTTTGTGCCTTATGAACCATTAATTATAGAGTCCCTTTAGCTCATCAATTGATAAGTAGGAGGTATTTTCCATAGCATGTCAAATTATGATATTGCTATTAGGATTCAACCATGTATTCTTACGAGTCAAACTCATTGAGCCATGTTTCATGAGTAGTGGTTCACAAGAACCCATCTTTCATGATAATGAATGGTCCACTTAGCACTCATTACATCTAGGTGATGCTCATAGAGGTGAAGCACTATGCCTTCCCATGAGGTCACCCATCCCGGTACTACTCCAACTCAAGCGTGCTTAACCATGGAGTTTCCCCCAAGGTTAAGCCCACTTAACTTGCAACCCCATTTGCAAAAAAATCAACTGTTGTGCCTTATGAACCATTCATTATAGAGCCCCTTTAGCTCGTCAATTGATAAGTAGGAGGTATTTTCCACAACCTGTCAAATTATGATATTGCTATCAAGATTCAACTGTGTAGTTTTACGAGTCAAACTCATTGAGCCATGTTTCATGAGTAGTGGTTCACAAGAACCCATCTCTCATGATAATGAATGGTCCACTTAGCACTCATTTCATCTAGGTGATGCTCATAGAGGTGAAGCACTAGGCCTTCTCGAGAGGTCACCCATCTTGGTACTCCTAGCTCAAGCGTGCTTAACCATGGAGTTTCCCCCAAGGTTAAGCCCACTTAGCTTGCAACCCCATTTGCAAAACCTTCATGAAACATGGATCAATGAACTAACAAGCATTAATGGATCAATGGGCGAAACTCATTAACCTATGTTTCATGAAGGTTTTGCAAATGGGGTTGGAAGCTAAGAGGGCTTAACCTTGGGGAAACTTCATGGTTGAGCATGCTTGAGCTGGAGTAGTACCGGGATGGGTGACATCCAGGGAAGGCCCAAGCTTCACCTTTGTGAGGATCACCTAGACGCAATGAGTGCTAAGTGGACCATTCACTATCATTAGATATGGGTTCTTGTGAACCACCACTCATGAAAAATAGGTCAATAAGTTTGACTCATAAACCTACATGGTTGAATCCTGATAGCAATATCATAATTTGACATGTTGTGGAAAATACCTCCTACTTATCAATTGATGAGCTAAAGGGGCTCTATAATGAATGGTTCATAAGGCACAACACTTGCAGAAGGTTTTGCAAATGGGGTTGCAAGCTAAGTGGGCTTAACCTTGAGGGAAACTCCATGGTTAAGCGTGCTTGAGTTGGAGTAGTACTAGAAAGGGTGACCTCCTGGGAAGGCCTAGTGCTTCACCTCTGTGAGCATCACCTAGATGCAATGAGTGCCAAGTGTGTTGAAAAATGAGGTGTTCTCTTAGCTTAATACTCTGTAAAAATTTAATATTGTTGATCTAAGTAAGCTTTTTCTTTGTTACATATATTCTTTGTGGGTGATTATCTTGATTAATTCATTTTATTGTTGTAGAATGTAGACAAAAGTTGATAGAAGAACTAGACAGGATATCAGAAAGATTACACAAGATATAACGTGGAGAAACCCTTTTGGGAAAACACTCCACCAAGAATTATTCTATTATTCAATCTCTGAATTATAATAGCTCCAATTCTTGCTTGAGAATGCTTCTTCTATCTTTACCAATCTTCTTCACACCTGCAAATAACAATTATGAAAACTCTCTTCAACTGATATAGAGGCAATATGCAACCTTGTAATCTCCAAAAGGTGATAATTACAATGCACAAGCTCAAGCCTTAGAAAAGGTACGCCATATTGCTTCAAGTTGAGTTATTATGTGAAGACTAAAGCTTACAACATGTGCTTCATGCATTTGGGCATCCCAAACTGAAGCTACAACTCATCCTTCACTTTGGTGATAATTCCAAAGCTCTTCCTCAAAGTTGGTGCCCATAAGTAATCCTACTTAACTGAGCCTTCAAAAATATCTTATCATGCAAGAGAGATAAATCCAAGAAAGCATCTTGGGCACCCAAGTTGGCTCCAAGTGATTTCTAGTTAACTAAAACATTTACTCAACACCATTCATGCAAGAATGGTCATCCCCTATTAATTGAAGGTAGTCCCTATTATCTGTCACACAACTCAATGTTATTAGCCATGCATTCCAAGTTAACTGAAGTTAACTAACATACAACTAAAACTAAATGAAGACAGCTGAACCATAAATGAACTAAACTAAAATAAACTAAACTAAACTAATTTTGAACTGAACTAAACTGATCTGAACTGAACTGAACTAAATTTCAAGCATGCAAACATCAAACCCTAACTCCTAGGATCTTTACATGCATTTAGAAGTGTTAACTGTTACTTCGTATAGTTAACTGAACACAAGGTGAGTGTCACCTTACCATGTGGGTGCCCCATGTGCCCCTATTATTTAGGAACTCACTATGGATTCCCTCACATGCTCCTTACATTTAGAATTAATTACAAATGTCAATAATCATGATTATTTCATCAAATATTAATCTCATCCTAATCTTAGTGCTATTGAACACATTCCAAGAATCTAGGAGATACATGAAATTATTAATGTTTAGGATTTGCAATTAAATGGCATCATATTTCCAACATTCTCCCACTTGACATTATACATTGCAATTATTCTAAACAAGGAATAATAAATTTAAATCAAGTATAGGACTCAAGGCTAATGGCCTTCCTACACCATGATAACTTATTTGTAGGAACTGGCTTCGTAAGATAATCTATAGCATTAATCAAAATGTCAAATTTTTCAATTAATACATTCCCACTCTCAACCATTTCTCGCACAAAGTGATACTGAACATCTACATGTTTAGTACGAGCATGATACATAGGATTTTTGGCTAAAAAAATAGCACTCTAACTATCACATTCAAGCCTAACTTGCTTGCAATTAAAACCAATACCTGACCCAAGTCTCTGTAACCAAACTGCCTCTTTAGAGGCATGTGTGGCAGCCATGTATTCTTCTTCTATGGTGGACAAAGCAACCATGGGATGCCTCTTACTCATCCAACTAACCGCAACTCCAAACAAAGTATATACATAACCACTTTTCGACCTCTGACTATCCAAATCTCCTACCCAATTTGAATCAACAAACCCCTGTATGTCCAATGATCTATTCATAATATCATTATTATTAGAACCATGATAAACTAAACAATACTCTAAAGTTCCTCATAAATATCTAAACACCCTCTTAACATAAATCTAATGTTCTTTACCAGGGTTAGACATAAACCTACTAAGAACTCCCACTACTTGTGCTATATCTAGTCTCGTACATACCATAGCATACATTAAACTACCAATTGCACTAGCATACGAAATTTCAGACATTTCCTCAAAATCAAAATTAGATTTAGGACTCATATCTAAACTTAACTTTGTGCCAACTGGTAAAGGAATATTAACTGGTTTACTGTCTTGCATGTTAAATCTTTTCAAAATAGTATCAACATAATTACTCTGACTTAAGAAAAGCTTTATTTTACCTCTACCTCTACTAATCTCCATATCGAGGATATATTTTGCAGCCCCTAGATCTTTCATCTCAAATGTGCTCGAGAGTTGTGCTTTCAATTCTCTGATCATTACCTTGTTGTTACCAATAAACAACATGTCATCAACATACAAGATAATAATTAAAAGTTGATCATCAATAATTTTTATGTAAACACAATGATCTTCCTCACTCCTAACATAACCAATTTTAAATGTGAAAGCATCAAACTTCTAGTACCACATTCTGGGTGACTGTTTCAATCCATATAAAGATCTCTTTAACCTACAAACCAATTCTTATTTTCCTTTTACAACAAAACCTTCAGGTTGCTTCATATAAATCTCCTCATCAAGATTCCCATGCAAAAAAATAGTTTTCACATCCATTTGCTCAATTTCAAAATCATAAGCAACAACAATGGATAAAAAGAATCTAATAGAAGTTAATTTAGCAACAAGAGAGAAGATTTCATTAAAGTCAACTCCCTCTCTTTGGGAGTAGCCCTTGGCTACTAATCTAGCCTTGTACCTTTCGAGATTACCATCTGCTCCAATCTTCTTTTTAAAGATCCATTTACAACCAATGGCCTTTCTATCTTTGGGAAAACTCTCAAGATCCCATGTGTCACAAGTATCCAAGGATTTCATTTCCTCATGCATAGCTTGTGACCAAAGCTTGTTCTCGTCTAAGGACAAAGCTTCCCTGTAAGAACTGGGTACATCATTAGTACTCATTAAAGTAAAAATGCAATGGAAATTAGGTGGGCTATACCTATCAACGGGATTTTGTTGTCTTGTGGATCTCCTTAAAGAAGTTTCTTCTTGTTCCTCAATATGCCCATCTTGAGCCTCTATTTCAAAAGAACTCTCTGAACTCTCTTCTTGCAATTCATCCACTTGTTCTTCAACATGTGCATCTTGTTGCTTCTCAGTATCTGTCTCAAAATGCACTGTTTGAGAAGCATCATTTTCCTTTGGTTGTTCTTCTCCTGAATAAGCTCTAAATTCCTTGAAAATAACATCTCTAGATAAAGAAACTTTTCTTGTTAGTGGATTCCAAAGCTTGTAAACTTTTACATTTTCACCATAACCTATTAATATGCATTTATGTGCCTTAGGATCCAATTTAGATCACTTTTCTTGAGGCAAGTGAACAAAATCCTCACAACCAAAGATCCCTAAATGTGCAACACTAGGTTTCTTACCTAACCACATCTCATAAGGAGTTTTATCTTCAATAGATGAACTAGGGGATCTATTAATTAAATAAAAAGAAGTACATACCACTTTAGCCCATAAGGACTGTTCAAGCTTAGCACTACTTAACATACTCCTAGCTCTTTCCATTAAGGTTTGGTTCATCCTTTATGCTACTCCACTTTGTTGAGGTGTATATGGAGTGGTTTTCTGTCACACTATTCCTGCATGCTTACAATAATCATCAAATTCCTTAGAACAATACTCACCACCATTATCTGATCTCAACACTTTTATCTTATGATCTGATTGTTTCTCAACCAAGGCCTTAAATTCCTTAAACTTATTAAACACATCAGATTTTTTATGGATAAAATATATCCAAGTGTATCTTGCGACATCATCAATAAATGTGACATAGTATCTACATTTTCCAATAGAGTCAATATCCATAGGACCCATTACATCTGAGTGAATAATCTCTAATAATCTTTTAGCTCTATTTGTACCACTAGGAAATTTAGATCTAGATTGCTTTCCAAACACACACTGCTCACAAAAGTCATTTTTGCCAATATTATAATTAGGAATACTGTCAACCAAATTTTTATTAAGAATGGCCCTAAGACCTTTTTCACCTATATGGCCCAATCTATGGTGCCATAGCATACATGTATTTTCAGCTTTAGTTACATTTGATAAAATATTTACATCAGAGGTATTCAGCTCAAACAAAGTCCCAATCTGAGAACCTTTAGCAACCACCATATTCCCTTTCACCAATCTGCAACCACCTTCGTCAAATGTCACATGCATTCCAAAATCATTAAACTTAGAGACAGAAAGTAGATTCCTTGCAAGTCCTGGAATATGTAAAACATCATTAAGGGTTTTAATACTACCATCACTGAAACACAATTTTACCTCTCCTTTGCCAACAACCTTTGTTGTGTTGTTGTCTCCAAAGAAGACATCTCCTCCATCATATGTAGTATACTTAGAGAACCGCTACTTTCTAGGAGTCATATGATAGGAGCAACCTGAATCAATAAGCCAAGAGTTATCAGCAATAGTATTAGAAGAAATGACTAATGCATCATTACTGTCATTAGATTTTTCTGTAGAAGCATTAGTACTCTTCTTCTTGCTCTTACAATCCTTTTTGATATGTCCAGGTTTTCCACAATTCCAGCACTTTACCTTACTCTTACCAGGGGTTTTTGACCATCCTTTAGACTTACTCTTTCCTTTCTTGTCTACTTTAGATTCCTTCTCTTTAGGCCCACCTCTTACAAACAAGGCATCTTGGGAGCTAGTTTTAGACTTCCTCCTCATCTCCTCTGATAGGAGAGTAGGAATGATGTCCATCTTTGGATCTGCACCATTACCACTAATTGCAACTATTAAATTTTCCCAAGAATCCGGTAAAGAGAAAAGCAATAAAATGTACTTATCCTCATCATCAAGCTTTACATCTACAGATGCTAACTAACTGAGAATTAAATTGAAAGAATTTAAATGTTGTGCTATTGAATCACCATCTTTCATTTTCAATGAATATAATTGTCTTTTCAGATACAACTTATTTGTTAGACTCTTTGTTTGATAAATGTCGCATATTCTTTTCCACAATTTATATGCACTGGTTTCCACTGAAACATTTAAAATAATAGCATCAGCAAGACACAATCTAATTGTTCCTCTTTCCTTTTTATCTAACTTAGCCCAATCTTCATCTAACATATTTGTAGGTGTCTTTGTCTCATTATTAATTGCTAACCAATAATCTCTTTCTTCAAGAAGATCTTCCATTTTTAATTTCCACATTTCATAGTTAGAACCATTGAACCTTTCAATATCTAACCTTGAATTCATTGTGACAAAAACTTAATTCCAAAATCAACAAATTACTAAAATAATAAGAGCTCCCACTTAGCCAATAAATCCTTCAAAATTTAAGAGAAAGGCATCCCAATAGTCTACCCAACCTCAGCTTTGATACCAAATGTTAAAAAATGAGGTGTTTTCTTAGCTTAATACTCTGTAAAACTTTAATATTGCTGATCTAAGTAAGCTTTTTCTTTGTTACATATATTCTTTGTGGGTGATTATCTTGATTAATCCATTTTACTGTTGTAGAATGTAGACAGAAGTTGATAGAAGAACTAGACAGGATATTAGAAAGATTACACAAGATATAACATGGAGAAACCCTTTTGGGAAAAAACTCCACCAAGAATATATGTAACAAAGAAAAAGCTTACTTAGATCAGCAATATTAAAGTTTTACAGAGTATTAGCTAAGAAAACACCTCATTTTTCAACAAAGTTGACCATTCATTATCATGAGAGATGGGTTCTTGTGAACCACTACTCATGAAACATGGGTCAATGAGTTTGACTCGTAAAACTACATGGTTGAATCCTGATAGAAATATCATAATTTGACACATTGTGGAAAATACTTGGACTACTTATCAATTGATGAGCTAAAGGGGCTCTATAATGAATTATTCATAAGGCACAACACTCGCTGAAGGTTTTGCAAATGGGGTTGCAAGCTAAGTGGGCCTAACCTTGGGGGAAACTCCATGGTTAAGCACGCTTGAGCTAGAGTAGTACCTGGATGGGTGACCTCTCGGAAAGGCCCAATGCTTCACCTCTATGAGCATCACCTAGATGTAATGAGTGCTAAGTGGAACATTCATTATCATGATATATGGGTTCTTATGAACCACTAATCATGAAATATGGGTCAATGAGTTTGACTCGTAAAACTACATGGTTGAATCTTGATAGCAATATCATAATTTGACATGTTGTGAAAAACACCTCCTACTTATCAATTGATGAGCTAAAGAGGATCTATAATGAATTTTTCATAAGGCACAACACTTGCTGAAGGTTTTGCAAATGGGTTTGCAAGCTAAGTGGGCTTAACCTTGGGGGAAACACCATGGTTAAGCGCACTTGAGTTGGAGTAGTACTAGGATGGGTGACCTCCCGAGAAGGACCAATGCTTCACCTCTATGAGCATCACCTAGATGCAATGAGTGCTAAGTGGACCATTCATTATCATGAGAGACAGGTTCTTGTGAACTACTACTCATGAAACATGGGTCAATGAGTTTGACTCATAAAACTACACGGTTGAATCTTGATAGCAATATCATTAGCTGGAGAAGTTGTTGGTGAGGAAGATGATGTAGAGGACAAAGATGGCTTGGATGAAGACGTGTATAGTGAAGACTTGATTTCCACCTATGGTGGCTCTATTGTGGGAGATTAAGAGGTCGATTTCCAAGTTCGGGAGGGATGGGATATGGAAGATGATGATGTTTTTGATGAGAATTTGCATACCCTCGAGGAAAAATTTTCCTTTTCTCCTGTGACGATTCTAGTTTGGATCTCTTTGGTTCTGAGTTTGATCTGCTCGTAGAGGAAGATGAGTTCCTACTTGATATTCTTTTTGAGGCTCGTAGGAAGTCACGAGGGTGTGAGGTTTTTGGGAAGAATGTGGAGGAGACTCATTCTCCTTTTTCTGGATTATGTAAGGAATTTCTTACTAAAAAGTTTCCTATTCAACAGGATTGTTTGTTGTAGAGTGTTAATGGTGTGGAGGATGCATCCACTCATGCTACTCATGCTTCCCCCAATTTGTGTGGGGAGGTAGCTAGTAGCTTGCAAAAGAATGAAGATTTGTTTGGTCATGGTAGAGGTGCTCTTGGGGTGGTGGTTGCTTCTCCAGATTGTGAGGAGTTGGCTCAGTCTCTCGAGGCTTCTACTCTCTCACCTACAATGGTTTTTCCTGCTCCCAAACCTATGATTTTTGAGGATCTCGGTGCTAAGGAGATTGAAATAGATGTTCCTGATTCTATGCTTGCCAAGTTGCTAGATTGGATCTCGAGCTCTTTGGTTGGGAGATTTAGTGGTAATCGTCCCAATATTGACTCTATAAGAAGATGGGCTCTTAGGGTTTGGCTTCTAAGAGGCCAGGTTAACAAAACTTCTGTGTGGAACAACTATTTTATTTTTCATTTTCTGGTATGGAGGATTGCATAAGAATTCTTAGGGAAGGCCCTTGGTTAATGGGCATGAATGGCCTTTGTCTTATAAAGTGGCCTCTTGACTCCTAGTTTCAACCTGTGGGATTTCAAGTTTCTTTTTTGGTTTTGTCTGCCAGGATTGCTTTTGGATTCTAGAATGAAAATGTTTTTATGATCATTACTAATTATTTTGGAAATTTTGTGCTACTGACTCTATTACCAAATCAAAGAAGCATTTTGTGTTTGCTAGTGTGATAGGTCGAATATGTGCGTTAGAAAACGAGCAGCAAATAAAAGAGTGCAAATGAACACCAAAACAACCTACACCTCAAGATTAGCCTAAGTTGGAAACAACACAAGATAAAAAGCAACAAATGGAACTTTATACCTTGTCTCGAATCAATCCTTTGGTTGGCCCTTCGATCTTTGATGTGTATGCTCCTTGGATGGCACAAGATGCAAGTTAAATGATGTTGTGAGGATGAGTGCAAGTGGATGAAAACATGAAAATGGCTAAGTGTAGATTGAGAAATAAAATTGCAAGAGTTTGGCTAGCAAAATGATCTCTCCTAAAATGAGAGAAAAGAGGGGGTATTTATAGAGATTTTGGAAATCTCTAGGGAAATGGATGGCCAATATTTAGCCACCAAATATCAAGATGTAGGGCTAAGGTGAGTTGAGAACTCACAAGCCCTCACATCTTGACATGTGGCATGGGGAGAGGCTTAAGAAAGATGAGGTGGACATGAGGTGGAAGGATAGTACATGACATGGAGGGGGGTACAAAGTACCTTGAGATTGGACAAGATCTCCTCATAAAGGAGGTCCTTGTCCCCATGTGGGTGAGAGGACAAGTGGGGAATTAAAAATTCCTCAAATATTCTCATGGGGAGATGGGAAAGAATAAAGAATAAGTAGAGGACATGTGGGAAGAAGTGAAGAAATTTAAAAATTCATTTTGGGTGCATTGGGGGATTAAAAGGTGAATTAAAAATTCACATAGGGAAGTGGAGACGCCTTGCCCAAAAGGAGAAAGCCTTCAATAAGGTTGACCAAGGACACATGTCATAAAGGACATGGGGAAGAGAAAAGGAATTTAATATTCCTTGGAAGGATAAAAGGAATTAAAAATTCCTTGAGAGGTTGATTAGGCTAGTTAGTGAAGGATTAGAGGATGGTTAGGTGGCTAAGAGATATTAGAGGCCAACTTACAAAAGTTGGAGGATGTGACACATCCTAATCAAGGATTAGGCATGTGCACATCCTAATGATGAGATTAGAAGAAGGATTAGGATAAGATAAAAATGATGGAGGATGTGACATAAAGGGGATTAAATAAATAACATATTTATTTAATTCACTTGATGAAAGGAGGATTAAAGAGATAAGGCATTATTGAGTAAATACCTTAGGGATTTGGTAGAATTAAAGATATTAATTAAATAATAGCAGTATTACTTAATTAACGAAACTAAGACGAAAGGGGATGAATTTGGATAAATTAAGTGTCCAAATTTAGATGTCTACAGCTAGATTCTATGTGTTTGTGGAGAGGAGCAAGGTGCTTCCCACTTAGTGTACCTTATCTTCCAAGTATGGTACTTGGGTTCAACAAATGGAATTTGAAAGCTCTGATATTATTTGTAATGCTTGCCAGAAAGTGGGACATGTTGCTTCTACTTGTTTAGGCTGCATGATGGATTTGAAGGTGTCTTTTTAGATTCTCCTAGTAATATGAAATTTTTTTTGGGAGAGAAGGATCTTGGGTCAAAAGTCAACCAACAATATTTTGAACATTTCTTTAAACCACCTTGAGTGTTTTGTTGTCAAGTTGTTGGTTTGTTTTTTATGTTTTTTGGTTTTTGTGTTGTAGTGCTTGTTGTTTATGACTGGTTGCTATTTTCCAGTCTATTTTCTTGGGATGTTCTGACCTAATGTAATGCTTTGTACAGGTTTAGGGCCCTTCCCTACTTATCTTTTCTTTCCTAGCTACTTTGAATGCAACTTCTCTTTTGCATGTATCCACATCTCCCATTCTCATCTCATAAGCAGTAAAGGTGCCATGCAACTCATCGACACTAAGTTTATCCAAATATCTTGGTTCTTCTATTGAAATTTTTTTAGAATCATACCTAGAAGGTAAGGATCTAAGTACCTTTTTGAAAATAACTGTTTCTTTCATTTCTTCTCCAAGGCCTCTAATCATGTTGACTATTTCATCTACCCTGAGAAGGTAATCTGCAATTTTTTCTTCTTCACTGATCTTGAGACTTTCAAACTTTCCTTTGTAAGTTTTCTAATTTTCCTATTTTACCTTATCATCACCCTGATATATGTTCTTTAGCTTATACGAAACATCATGTGCAGTTTGACAATGCATTACTTTGACAAATTTTGAGTTTGAAAAACCACAAAGAATAGCATTCTTTTCCTTAGAATTATTCTCATATGCTCTCTTTCCAATTTGATCCATAGTAGGTGTAGTAGGGATTGTATATCCATTAACAATTGACATCCATACATCAATCCCTAATGAAGATAAATATGTTTCCATCTTGATGCTCCAAAATGCATAGTTTGATCCATTAAAGAGAGTTGCTTTAATTGAAGAGGAACCTTCTTGAATAGCCATCTTTTGTTCACTATCCAAGATCTACTTGAGATGATTAAGCTTCTTCAAAGGAACCAAGGCTTTAATTTTAATTGTTGGAACACAACTATCTATTGAGAGGGGGGTGAATAAGTAGATCAATTAAAACTAGCTCTTTAATACTTTTAAACCAATATAAAAGTATATGCAGAGATATTAACACACACATGCACACATAACAATAGATATATGTGGAAAACCCAATATGGGAAAAACCACAATGAGAATAGCTGCTAGGATCTACGATCCTAATCCAACCTCATAATAAAACCTCACTAGTTACAATGTTTAAGGGAACCAACCCTAAGGAGACACCAATCCCCTTATTTAAGAGCACCAACTCCAAGGAAGCACCCACTCCCTAACTGAGAAGAAACCCAACTATTTGATGGCACCAACCACTTAGATTTACAATGAAAGTATGAAGTTACAACTCCAGATTACATATGATTCAAAATGAATCCAATTGAGTGTTGTAAACATGTTCTGCAGCTGCTCATTCTTTGTTGCTATTCACTCAAAAAATCATTTCTTAGATTTTCTCTTCTCTTTCCCCTCCTTTGCTATATCTCACACACCTTTGCAACTCAATGCATATTCTAGATGATGTTTTTGTGTATTGGTATAGGTATCCCTCTCATAGCATGCACATTTACAACATACAACCTCTCACTATACTATCACACCCATTTCATACAACAATTACTCATTTTACTTCACTCATGTAGCTTCACCAACAAGCCATCTCTTCTCGAGCCAAATACCATCAATCACATTCAATGCATTTGCTATTGTTCCAGCGTATAAAAAATCTAAAGGTTTTCATGCATTTAATTCCCATACATATGAAATCGATTCATATAAGATTTCATAGCCATCATACTTGCTTGCTTGATCTCTTCCATATTTTTAGTTGACATGAGCATTAATGGTGTCATCAATTCCTTCCAATCCTTTGCAAGAATGTAACTGGAGTGGTTAAATTTTTTTTCGTGCCACATTTCCATTTGTCTAAACTTGGAGTTCCGCCATTGTTAAAATCTGATTTGAATGCTAGCCATCAATCATGAAATTTGTGCCATGAACAACCATTTAACACTCAATCATCAATCATTAAATATGGATTGTGGATCATTAATAATTCACAACAGTGATATGAATTAGACATTTGAGAAGACATTTCTTTCCATGTGTCACTAATCCACATACTCGCACTGGTCAACCCAAGTCAAGGCAAGCTTCCTATGGAATGGAAAAACTACTCCTTCATTCATGCTTGTGGGGAGTTGAGGATAGCTAATCTCTCTTACCTCATACTTATAGTACCTAGAAGAGCTTAAGAAGTAGGCTCAAACACCAATGCCTAATGCTTCTCCATACCTACCGGGGTTCATCCATCAACCTTACCCTTTACCATTTACCTTCCTTTATACCATCACAAACCATCACACTAACCTCCAAAACACTAAAACACGAAACATCGAAAAGTGCATTAGGTTATCAAATGTCCACCATACCACTTACCACCCTTTCCACAAGGCGTAAGCCATCCTACTGACTCACGATGCCCAAACATTTCCTTCATAACCTTTAAGCCTTTCGGGTGTCGGCCTATAGGATTTAATCATTTTGCATACTTCAGAAGCATAAGCCTCAAAGCTGACCCGCAAAGATTGAAACCATTTTGGGTGTTAGGGTCTGGGTCTCCCGCATACTCCATGCTTTGCTTTGTGTTAAGGTGTAAGCTTTAACGTTGAAGCCCAATGTCTGATGCCTTTTTTTGACTCAACTCATTATGTTTGCATTTCTTTGAGGCATTTGGTATACGGTACAACTAAAGCCCAATGTCTGAAACCTTGTAGACCTAGCAAAAAATCTTTAACACTTTCCTTCTTTAGCAAGCGATATAATGTAAGCTCGAGGCCCAATGCTCAAACTTCATCAATTCTTCAAGGATTTATTCAATGATACCCTTTTGACATCAATTAATAATCTTTCCATCTTATATTACTTAGATCTCCTTTTGACATTAATGAGACACCCTTTTGACATCAATGACAATCAAATTTCCAACATTGGTCTCTTCCTTTTGAAACATCTTTTGTTTAGAGGAGGAGAATTAGAATAAGATTTCTTCCTAGAAAAAGAAGACTCCAAGGTGAGAGCTCTTTTGATTTCCTCTTGGAGAGTGCAAGGTTTCAATGCCTTGACTAAACCCCTTAGTGGCTTAACTAGTCCTTCAAAAAATAGAACATTGATTCTCCCCTTAGACACATTAAGGACTTGGATCCTGATCCTTTGAAATCCCACTATTTTATAATTTTTTAGCTGATCCAACTCTTGAAAGTGGATCTCTGGATCAACCCAACCAAATATTTCAATAATCTTTGGATAAATTCTTCAAAGTAGCAATGATACTATGCCCTTGTGTCACAATGCCATGATACCACCATTCTTGGGTCACCCCTTGCAAGTGTAGAGAACTAAAGTTGATAGATTATTATTCATACATTAGATTTAGAGACATATAGGTATTAATTTTCTATATCCAAGCATGTGGTGGATACTTTTGTGTCCTATCAAACATAGGTACATGAACCTTGTCCAAGAATTATTGCAATTCATTTTTATCCTTATTCTAAGATAGTTTCTTCTAGCTTTGAGGACCATTTTAGAGTTTGATGTTGCAAAAAGTAGTGAATGATAGACCATCCTTAACTTTTGGCTTAAGATTTTTGTACTTAGCACGAAGGACTGATAATTTTTTTATCAAATCAATTGTCTCTTCTTCTAGAAGATCTTCTCTTCTTTGTAGGAATTTGGATTGGAAGGGATTGGATGAAGAACCAATAGTTTGGCTAACCCCTGATGCACTTCCCCTTTCAATATGTGATTTTAGAGTTCCATAATCCTTCTAACCTTGCATGACTTGCACCAACATTGTCATTGTGTCTTTGAGTTCTTGAGCCATTTCTTTCAACCTACATCTAGATTGATCATTGTGTCAAATATTTATGAATCATTTTCTTCCTCTGTCAAATTGTGCCTCCTATCTTCCATATTGTTCCCAAATTACTTCAAGCCTTGATCCATATGTTGGTAGGTTAAGGATTTGATACCATTGTAATATCCTTGGTAGGAGATTTCTAGTCAATTTAATGCCAATCAACGCATTTTTTGGATTTATTACAAGATCTAAAACAACAATATTATTCACAAAGGACTATGTAGAAATGGATAAGAATGCCCTTTGAATGTGAATAATTAACACAATTACCACAACCCTACTACTCTTTATTAATTTCAATGGTGATTTCAACTTGCATTCAATTCACCTTTAATGTATTTGCTAGAATGACCCCAACAATTATTATTATCAAAAGAAATTTCATGATTAAGGAGTTGTAATAGACTTAAAAATCTTAGATGCTAAGTGAGCTACCTAACAATGAGATAAATAGGCATTATAGAAGCCACCAAATGTTAGGTCATTGAAGTTAAAGTGTGATCCCTATATGGAATTGCTCAATGTTGGACATAATCTTTTTCCACAATCTAGTCATGAAAATTATAGGGTTTCTATCCTTCAATCACCAATAACAAATGAACATGATGTTTGATCTGTTTGAGGGAATAATTTAATAAAATATGGATGTCATTACTAATCTTTTGAGTTAGATCAAATAAGCACTTGAGCACCCACCTCCAAGATTCAATTTCAAACTTTCATTTTCCCTCCAAAAGAACCTTGCTCACAAACCATTGGCTAACATTGCTTAAAGAAATGAGCTTGATTACCTACATAGAAGGGCCCTATAATCAAGGGCTCATAAAATAGGATACACCTAAGTATTACAAAGCCATTTTTCTAGCCCATGAGAAATGGTAAATAGGCATAAGGAACATCCTAGACTCTTATGAATGAAGGGTACATGACAAGGAGGGACATTTTACAGGATGGTTTGTGACTGAAGGATACAAGGATATAAGAGAATACTAAGAGCTAAACATGTTTGGAAAATATAAGAACCAAAAAGCATGTTTGACAATCTCTTTTTTCTTGTAGAATGGCAAAAGTTGTTACGTTATAAGTAGGGCTTGAGAATTTTCTTGGAATTTCCAAAGGGAGGTAGTTAGTTTAAGCCATTTGTTGATGAAAAATAATTTTTATTTTACATTAATCCTTAATCATATTGGAGGGATGGATGGAAGAATCTATATATAGATTTGCACAAGAAGGAAGAGAACATTTACAAACTTTTTACCATTTCCAATCCTTAAGGAAATCACATGAACAAACCTATAGACATCTTGAACAAGAGGGAAAATGTGACCAATGAAACAATTTGAGAGATGATCCTTCGATTGGAGGAGGTAGTTTATTATTTTGCTTGTAGTTGCCTTGAAGGTTTCCATTGAAGATTAGGGAGGTCTTAAAGATTTTTTATGGTCCGGACCCTTATCTTGAATAATAATTTTCCTTTGAGATATTTGCAAAGAGTAAGAGACCTACCATTCACTTGGATAAGATAGTCCCACCAGATGGAGGAGGTTGGAAAGCTCAAGCCATGTCTCAAGGATTAGATATTAAATTAGTTGTGGCAATACAACTTGCCAAGCCCTCCAAATTTTATTAATTTCTAGTAAGGCATGAGCCTTGAAATAAGATGCTAGAAGAATCTTGTCCTTCCAACTAAAAAAAACTATGATCCAAAAATTATAATTATATCACTATAAAGCTAAGTTAATATTTTCCATAGAGCATCTCTATAAAAGAATTGAAAAAAATCTATATAACAATAAAATAAATATCTTGAGTACTAGAATAATAAGATTCAAGCCTTCCCATCTTAAATTAATTTTTTTCTATTATAAATAAGGTCCAAATCTCCCCATCTTTAAATTATTATTCTTCTATTATAAACAAACTTACACATAAAATAATTTTTTTCTTTCAATATGCATAAAATCTAATGATTAACTACATTTATTTTAAACTAAAGTTTAATAAAGTTGTTTTCAACTCATATACGAGGGGAAAAAATCATTTTCATAGTATTAAAAAAAATTATATGTAAAATATCACTTCACCTATAAATTTATAATATTTGAGGATCCATTCCAATATAATATCATTAGCAATCACACCTGCGTGTGCAATGGGTATGCTGAAGATTTGTGGAAGGTATAAGAGGGATAAATGTGGTATAATAGCGAGAGTTTTAAAACATGGAACTGAATGTATTTTGCATTTTTTAGATGAATTGAATGCAGACTATTTGTTAGTAAAAGGAAAATGATTTGTTTAACACTACCCACTTTAGCTTCATTCAAGAAAAATGTATATATGTTCTCCCTTCCAATCTTAACATCTTCTAATAAAGAAACCCCAAATTACAATATAGAACCATCATCTTAATCATCTTGGTACCATAATTAATTAAAGGTAATAATTAAATTTTAAAGTGTAGAGTGAATTACAAATTAGGGGAAAACATAGTAAGCATAAACATAAATATTAAGTTAGCGTAAAACAAAAGAAAACTATAATTTAAGTTGGGTCTAGGCCTGCAAAAAAATATCTGATATCTAAATTCAAAAAAATCACTTTCCTGGTGAGACATCATAACAAAGACATCTCAATTTTTGCTGAAGATTTCCATAATATGTAAGAGGTGTTTCCACTGTAAAAAATCCTAAAAGCTATTTTGTGGGAGCTCATATAAAAAAATTGAATATTTACAATTGTTTGAATTTCTCATGCAAATCATATAATTGGTGTACATATGCAATACATCCTTAGATTATTGGATTGAAATACTCATTGCTTTATTAATCCATACAAATATAATGAGGTGTCATACTCTTCTTGGTAACTTGCAAGAAATTGTCCATGATGTTTATCGTGCTTACCAATATGGCCAAGAAAACTAAAAATGCAAAACATAAAACAAATAATGTTAGACAACAAGCCGATTCAAAAATTATGGTGAAGCTCCAACAAAAATCGCATAACACCAATACAAAAACCATTAATGTACGTAATAGTTGCACTTCATAGGATCACACCATCTCGTCTCTAATGCTTTGAATTAAAAGGAAATGAAATTATCTATATCTAACAGTTAAAAAATTATAATCTCTTGCAACAACATAATATTTATTTTCAAAATTTTGGTCATATCTTCATAAGTAGATCTCTATTGCACACTTTCATACAATTTTGTAGAAAGAAGCAAACTAAAACACATGCAAGATCATTCATTATTCAAAGCAGAAACCCAACACAAATTCAGCAAGGTCGATTCACTAACCTTCACCACCATCCTTTGAAATGCAATATCTTCGTCATCAACTTTTATCTTTACCTTTTCCCCATTTCTTAGCTGTCACCAAATATGTAAACATAAACCCTAAAAAATGTAATTTTTAAAAACTTGCCTCCAATAATTATTAGCACAAGAGTAGGTCCCCCAAATATTTACTAGGCTATGAAATCAAATATTTATTGAGTGTAACCCTAATGTCATCATAAATAACAATTAAAAGAATTAACCTCCCTTAGTAAACATTAAATCATAGAAACTTCACACTTCCACTGTAAATCCTCAATATTTTGTTTAATTGACTAAAAAAATACTTTAAATTCACTAACCCTAATCAACACATAAATGAAAAACTACATTTTATGTTGTTCATTTGTAACCCCTCGAAAAACACATTAAATCCACTAAGCTTGAACAATACAAAAAATGCAAGGTGGCATTGTATGCAATTCTACTATAAACTCTCAAAAACTAACTTAATTTCACTAACTGCAATGAATACACGAAAAAATGGAAACATTTCAAATAAAATAAATAGGCCAAAAAGCCACTAACACATTGTATACACATATGAACAATGTTTTCTCTATACGGACAAGTCATCATTACCCAGGGATAAGATTTCAAATTTAAAAATTCTTTGAAATTTGTTTTTCATATGTAAACCTAGAACACGTATTTTATTCTATTGCATTTTTTTCCAAATGTAAACCTAGTATTACATGTTTCATTTAATACAAAGCAAAGGCCTTATTTTCATACCTTCGAGGTCACTGAGATTTGTGTACTCTCTAACCTCTGTACCAGCCATCTTTTCTCCTGCAAATAAACACAACAAACCCTAACCTATTTCAAAGGTGTTCTCTCTTGCGAATGGAACCTAAGACCTGTGCTAAATAAAATTTTATGCTTTCCAAAGTTGGCCTTCCACTCTCTCTACGTAACACCTGGCACAAAAAGGGGGGGAAAGAGTTGGGGAAGGCAAGTAGAAAGAGGGAAAGGAAGACAAAAAAAAGAGGGAAAGGGAGTAGTATGGAGGGTCAGGGTATAACACTCGACCTGTGCAAGATTGTTCTCTTGTGATTGTAATCATAGTAATAGCTAAATGTACATCAGATCCATACAAATTTAAGCCATGAAAGTGTAAAAGGAACCTAATATAGAACTCCAAACCTTATCCCATTGGGGGATTGTTGTTGCATTGATATGGAATGAAAAAACCCTTTCCCAATCCCTTGGATAATACAAGTGTCTAATTGGACTCCATTGATGAAAGCTTAAGCTAAAATGGATGAAACTATGCTAAGGATGAATGAAAAAGATGAGAAAGCTAGTAATGGACACAAAGATGAATAAAGATAGTATTCAAATGGGCATCATAACTTTGTTTTGATAGAAGTGGATCCATTTCTCTCCAAAATGTGAGGCATTTATAAGAGAAAATGGTGAATCAAGGGCTAAGATTGATTTAATCAATCAACGATCAAGATGAAATTAAGGGCGAAGGCATGGATCAAAGATGGATGAGAATGGAAGATCACAAGGATCAAAGAATCAATCAATGGCTCACAATAATCAAAGGAAGCACATTTTCAAAGTTTGTTACAAAAGAATATTCCCTTTTTGGAGTTTAAGTAGAATAAAGAATATTCCTATGCAAGTGGATGGGTGAGAAAAATTAGTAATTAGTTAATTAAAACAAAGTTTTAATTGTGCAAGTTGGAGTGAATTTAGGATTCTCATTGAATAATTTATTTATTTAATGAAAGGGGGATGCAAATGACATTTTGATTCAATAATTTAAGATTATTCAATTAAATGAGAGGACATAAAGGGGTTTAAATTAAATAATTTGCATTATTCAATTAAACAGGATGAAAGATTAATGTGAAAGGTGGTGAATTAACCTAATGAAATTAATTAGATTAATAGATGAAAATGATGCATTTAATTAAATAGCTAGACTTAATCAATTAAATAAACGAAAAAAAGATGAATTTAAGATGAAATGAAATTAATAATTAGATTCAAGTGTGTAATATCATTCAAGACAATTTTAAGTGTCTACATTTCTAAAGCAAACGCTAAAGGATTACTTTACTATTGAGGTTATGCCTTACAATTGCTCCATAAAATTAAGAAGGTGCAAGTTAAAACTTACAAAATTTTGCATGCCCTAATCCTGGTGTGAACAGGAATTCCTACCACTGCTTTGGCCTAGGTCACATGGCATAGAATTGTCCCTCTCTTTTCTTCATTTTTTGTTGCTGTCGTCATCATCGAAGGTATTCTCCTTGTGAAATTACAACATTTTTTTGACCTTTTCTTGTTCATGAACTCATTGTCGATGGTGCCTTCCTTCCATGTGATCTCCTTTCGGCGACGAAGGGCCAAGCGGAGTGTCAGAACCTACTGTCGAGGCTGTGAAAATGAAGGCGTTTCACCCAACCTAAGCGTGGAGGAACTCTTGCTTCCTTCGCCGCCTGCAATTTCTGCCATTGTTTTTTCTTGCAGAGAGTTCCATGTTTGCGTGAGATTTATTTTGGAATATCAGATCCAACAGCACACAACACTGCATTCGTCTGACATTTTGAGAAACAAAATTTGTCAGGAAAAAAGCTTGTGGACCATGGACAAAATAACATGAAGCGTCTGTTATAGCGCTATTTTCTTCCATATCTACGTATGCTTTTAATATGCGGAGGTCAAAAGATGATAAATGAAAAAAGAGAGAAAAAATGGAAATGCAGTGAGTGGAAAACTTTTAACGGTAAAAATTTGATGGCTACGATTGTTTTGATAGTCTTGCCTCGTCTATGAAGCGTTGCAAACCGTTGATCGAAGTAATAAGCCTAGGAAATCGCATTGAGGGAACGCCTTCCACGTAATTTCATAATTCTTTAAAAAAAAATTCAATTCAATTATTCTTTTAGAAATCTAATTATCAAACTTAAAATAATTAATCAATCAATTATTTATTCTAAAGAACAAACTCAATTCCAACTATTCAAGTCATAAGTGTGTTTAGTACAAATCGAACTTGAAGTCAAGGTCAATCCTTATAACTATAATCTTCGTAAACTTTGTAACATTGAGATAGATTCAGCGTTCAAAAGAGTCTTCAAATTGTTATTTGACCTACCTTTGAATCACTATGTCATGTCAACTCATATATCAACTAGACAACAAATTTTCCGCCTACCTCTAAATCACTATGTCATGGCTTATCTATCGACTAGACTATTTTTTTTTCCTTCCTTTAAATCACCATTTCATGACTTATATATTGGCTAGCCAATAAATACTTTCATTGAAGGACTTGGCTTTTCTATTGTCTAGATAATAAATACTTTATTGCAATACTACAACGATAGGTAGTGGTACTTGTTACTATAAATATTACATACTTTAATTTTGTTTGTTATTGTAATTTGTTTTGTTTGCAAAGTAATTTTCTTAATTTAGATAAAATATTATTTGAATTATTTGTAGAGAGCAATATTATATAATATTATCTTTTCTATAATAAATAAAGTAAAAAATATTGTAATTGATTTTTTATTGTCATTAGATTATAGGTCATGCATCACAAGTTTTTATGGTAATTTTTAGAAAACTTCGATTTGATAAAATATGTTATTAAATGAACATCATCTAAAGATTTGCAAACATAAATAAATTTCTATTGAATTTTAATTTATTTATATTGTTTGATGAGAGTAATCAAGATAATGCATAACCAAAAATGTCCTAAATTTAAAAATAACATGATATAAAATAAATAATTAATATTTAAACTAGTGATAACTTATTAGTAATAGTTATATTTTAAATAGGAAACCCAATTTTGATGGTTGGTTGTAGAAAAATACATAATATGTAAATAAACGTGTAATTGAATTGATCCAATAATAATGTGAAATATAAAAATATAATTAAATCCACTAAAATATGAGTTGTGAATACTTTTTAGAACATGATTTGTAGAATGAATTGGTAACAAAGTGAAATATGGAAATATAGTTAAACCCATTGAAATATGAGTTGTGAATACTCTTTAAAATATGATTGGTAGAACACATATCATAATAATCATCTCCACATATTATAATTGTAGACATGCAAAATTAGCATCATGCATTTAATTAGGTCCATTCATCAAGTAAACCAGGTTTCACATTCATCCACTCATTAAATTAATCAAGTTCACCTTCATCCATTTATCAGGTAAATTAAACTCATTAAGTTCATTCCTAAGGTTGTTCATTTAAATTAAATAAATCAAACATCAACCTTTTAATTAAATAAATCAAACATTCATTTAATCAAATCCCAAATGCATTTTCCATCCTTTTCTGATTTAAATAAATCAAATATTTAAGTCAAAAAGGGTCAAACTCACCTAATCATCATTAAGCTAATCTAATCCTAATTAGCCTAACCTAACCACCCATCACATCCTCTAAATATTCCCACTTGCACAAATAAATCAATTTATTGATTTATTAAAATCCTTATTTTCTTTCAACTTGGCATAAAAAATAGAATATTCCCTCAAGTTTGAAAATAATGACAAGTTGACTTGTCCCTTCCAACATTGCATTAAATTCTCATTTTCATGTCCCCCTCTCAACATTTATTTCACAAATTTGAATTTGAAACTCCCTCTCTTGGGCACATTGGCCAAAACTTGCACATTCCTCAACCTATGGCAAGTTGACAAGTGGCCTCTTTTCATTGGTTTATATTTAGTCCCACATTCATCCATTTGGCCATTCTCTCATCAAGATAAATTTATAAATGGAGGGCTTAATCTTCAAAAAATCATCTACAAATCCTATGCAAAGTCACTCTCCTCATTTGAGAACTGATTTTTTCCATCTTACTCCATCATCATCATTGGCATTATATCATTTAGCTTATCTTAGCAAGGGTTGGGAAAGGGCTATTTTCCACAATAGCACCAATCCACTATGAGATAAACATACTTCATGTTTTTTATGTGCTTATTTAGCTTGTTTTTGTCATTTGTTTGTATTTGGAAGCATTGATGTATCATTTCATAGAGATGTTGCTATTTGTTTTGTTTTAGCAACTAACCATACTAAATGTGTGTGTGTTGGAGGTTTTAACAAAATACACCCACACTGCAAATCTAAACACAACACCAAAACAATCATCCAACAATCAATAATCTCAACGAGCAAAGAGGACCACCCCAACGCAAGAGTTATCCCAAGCGAAAATACACCACTTTGAGGGAACCACTTGAGGACATAATGAAAATTTGATAGACGAAAAACTCATCCAGGCTCCTACATTTGAGAATTACCAAGAACCGGATGTGAAACCTCCTTGGTATAATGAGAATCAACTCTGCGAGTTCCATAAAATCAAAGGCCATACCACAAACAATTGTATGAGATTGAAAAACATCATCCAAGATCTCATCGATAAAAGAATCATAAATGTGGAACAACCTACAGGAAATCAAGATCTTAAGATATATATGAATCCGATGCCGAATCATGGCAACAAAGGGAATAAAAATGATAAAGGGAAATGCACCCACTCAAACGTAAATCATGTGTATGAAACAATTGTCGCCTCCCTAGACGAAAATTGCATGGTCATTACTATCAAGGGTGCCTATGCCTAAGATTGTGGATTCACCACAAGAGGTGGAAAAGTAACCATCGCAGGATCATCCTAGCCAAACAGAGTCACTACATCTAGATTTGTTCCTAATGGCTATAATGTCCTAGATCAACTCAAAAGAACTCCAGTGCAAATCTCCATCATAGAGTTGCTAAAAATCTCATTTTCCCATAGGAAAATCCTTGAAGAAGCATTGGCCTCATCCACTGCCCTCACAAACCTTGATGCGGAGTAATTCCAGGCTATGGTCGGAAATATCATTACGCCTAATCTCCTTACATTCTCTGACCAATATTTCCCCGCCCAACCATCTCACAACCATGCAATTCACTTGGAAGCCATAGTACATAAGAGAAAAATCAAAAGGGTCTTGGTGGATGGAGGTGCGGGCTTGAACATATGTTCTCTCAGTCTCATGAAGCAATTGAAAATATCTGAGGATTCTATCAACAAAGGAAAGGGTATCACTATAAGAGCATATGATGATCAAGAAAGAGTGTCTCAGGGCACAATCAAACTCCCTATTCAAGTAGGGCCCACCATCATGGAAACCACTTGTCAGGTCTTGGACCTTGACTTGCCGTATAACATCCTCCTAGGACGTCCATGGATCCATGCGATGAAAGCAGTAGCATCAACCTTCCACCAATATGTGAAATTTACACATAATGGACAAGAAGTTACCATCCATGGAGATCCTGAACCTTTCTCGTATTGCAAAAATCTTGAAGCAAAGTATTACAAAATCCCCCAAGTACCAAAAAATGATGAGGGCCCATCCACACCATACATCAACCCCACCACCCTCGCATCCACTTCTGTGACAAAGACACCCACCACTCCCACCATTCCCACCATTTCTGACATCAAGCTCATCATCTAGGATGATGGTTGTGGAAGCTACAAGCTCCCTAACAATGCTTTTGTGGTAGGAGAGTTACCACAATCTCCTAGAGCAAGGGGACATCCACAAGAAAATCAAGCTTCCACATCACAAACGTCTCTTGAAGACTATCCTGAATTCACAAGCTGGGGAGACCTTGGCCAAGAGGTTATTAAGGAAGATCCATCACATATGCTATATCAAGATGAAAGACTAGTACTAGAATTACCAATGGATAACGGAAGCAAGGGTTTGCAAATGATGATCGCAATGGGTTACGATAGAAATCAAAGACTGGGACAAAACGACAATGGACTCATAATACCTATCATTCCGGAGACGCGACCAATAGCAAATCTTGGCCTTGGATGTACCCCTCCAAGTATAACCATACGTGGTTGAAGTCCTCTAGTTGGAACGGTTAACAGTCCTCCCCAGCCAACCGTAGTAGAATTACATCTACCCGTATCTACAGGTCATGTCATAGATAACTTTACATTTGATAAAATTGATGTATGTAGTAGTAGCGACGACGAGGATCACTTGACCAATCTACCTAGGTTATTTGAGGATACTGCCCTTTGCATGATTAGCACCCTCTCCTTTGAAACAGACCATCAAAATCATGAGATTCGTTTAGTATACCCCCAACTGATCGACTATGACCAACGAGGACCACCAGTTCTCGATACATTCGAAAACGATGAGGCACTCTCAGAATTCATGGGATTGCGGGACAACATTCCAAATGGGGATCACAAAGCAGGGTTTATAATGGAGTTGGACACACATGCCTATTATGGGGAAATGATTGAATCCTTCAGTCGCAAAAGTGAGAAATTAAGACTAATATCCAAGTCCTTGAGTGAAAACCACACTGTGGCACTCTCTGACAAGAAAAGAGTAAAAAGAAAGGACGCATCCAATCGTGAAAACCTCTCTAAGGCACCCGAGGATGGGGGATTCAATCTTCCTTTAAGAGCCATTCATCAGGAGAAGTCAACAGTCTTGGCAGAAAAATGCAATCCTGTCAACCTAGGAACAGAGGAGACCCCGCATATCACATTCTATGCAGAATCACTACTATCAGAAGAGCAAGAGCTCCTAGCATCCTTCTTAAGGGAAAGACAAATAAACTTCACATGGAGTTATACTGACATGCCAAGACTTGATCCAAAGACTGTGGTTCACCACTTAGCAGTGTATCCAGAAGCAAAGCTTGTCAGACAAAAGCTTCAAAAAATGCACCCTCAAATCGCCTTATTGGTCAAAATGGAGCTAAAAAAGCTACTAGATGCAGGATTCATATGACCAATAGATTATCTAGAATGGGTATCAAACTTGGTACCTATTTCAAAGCCTGATGAATCCATTAGAATCTGCATAGACTTCAGAGATTTGAACAAAGCATGTCCAAAAGATGACTTCCCGCTTCTAAATATTGACATGATAGTAGATATGACAGCAGGACATGAGATGCTATCACTAATGTACGGATTTTCAGGATACAATCAAATCATGATAGCAAAAGAGGATCAACATAAGATAGCCTTCACTTGTCCATAGGGGACTTACTGCTGGAACATGATGCCATTCGGCTTAAAAAATGCAGGAGCAACATATTAGAGGGCTATGACATTGATATTCCATGACATGATTCATAAAACAGTCAAAGACTATGTTGACAACATTCTAGCTAAGTTAAGAAAGAGAAAAGATCACATAGCAACCCTAAGTGCTATCTTTGACAGACTGGAGGAATATAAAGTCAAACTAAATCCCAAGAAGTGTGTCTTCGACGTACAATCAGGTAATTTGCTAGGATATATAGTGTCCATGAGGGGTATCGAGGTGGATCCGGAAAAAGTGAAAGCAATCCTCGAAATGGAAGCACCAAAAACATTAAAGCAATTGAGAGGTCTACAAGGCAGACTCCAATCCATTAGAAGATTCATAGCACAACTGGCAGAAAAACAAAACCCATATTCTCACCTACTCCACGAGGGAGTAGTGTACAAATGGGATGCCAAGTGTGAAGAGACATTTAACAAAATCAAAGAATATCTACTAACACCACCAGTCTTAA
This sequence comes from Sequoia sempervirens, assembly GCA_007258455.2. Classification (NCBI taxonomy): domain Eukaryota; kingdom Viridiplantae; phylum Streptophyta; class Pinopsida; order Cupressales; family Cupressaceae; genus Sequoia; species Sequoia sempervirens. The sequence continues at coordinate 475,608,564 of VDFB02270651.1, forward strand.
TGCCACCAATCCCAGGAAAACCATTGATTCTTTATGTATCAACAAAAACAACAGCCCTTGGAACTCTCCTAGCTCAGCATGACGAAAACAGAACAAAGAGGGCTATCTATTACATCAGCAGGACAATGGTTGGTCATGAGCTAAACTACTCATTCATCGAGAAAGCATGTCTCACAGTAGTGTTTGCCTCTCAAAAATTTAGACATTACATGTTGGCACACAAAATAAAGCTCATCGCCAAAATTGACCCTCTCAAGTATCTACTATCAAAGGTAATGCTCATAGGAAGAATGGAAAAATGGGTGATGATACTGTCAAAATATGACATTGAATATGTGGAGAGGAAAGCAATTAAGGGACAAGTCATCACAAACCAACTGGCAGAAGCACCTATCTATTATGAGAATCCTCTTGTCTCAGAGTTTCCAGATGAGTCTATTTTCAATCTCAACATAGCTAACCACTAGAAACTATACTTCGATGGCTCATACACACAACATGGATTGGGAGTTGGTGTTTTTTTATCACACCACAAGGGGATTGCATACCAAGGTCCTATAAATTGGCATTTCCTTGCACTAATAATATTGCGGAATACGAGGCTTTAACCATAGGTCTCAGAATAGCAGTGTAGTGGAACATCATGGCTCTCAAAGTGTACGGAGACTCCCAATTGATCATAAATCAAGTGAATGATGAATATCAGACTAAGGACGACAAGCTCACTCCATACAAGAAATTGGTTGAGACTCTCAAAGAATCCTTCATCGAAATTACATTTGAGCAAATTCCTAGAGCCAACAACAGAGCAACATACGCCATGGCAACAATTGGGTCCCTACTGGACATCCCCAACAATGTTCCAAAATATGAATTCCTGATTGAGTAGCTTCTCGTGCCTGCATTCGAGGTACTAGAATCAGAATTCATGTGCAAAATCGTTGGTCCTAGTGATCCTTGGTGTCATGACATTTACACATACCTTTGAATAGGAGTCATACCCGCTGACCTACCATCAAACCTAAAATGAACCTTTGTTAAAAAGGCATCTAGATTCGTCATCCTAGGAGATACCGTATATTGTAGGAGCATAGAAAGAACCCTACTACGCTTCTTAAATGTTGAGGAGGCATTAACCGCTCTAACTGAAGTACATAATGGTATCTGTGGTTTGCACTCGAGCGGAATGACCATAGCTAAAAAACTATTGAGGATGGGGTATTATTGGCCCACAATGGAAAGAGAAGCACATGATTATGCCAAAAAGTGTCTACAATGTCAGTAGCATGGGGACCTCATCCATGCTCCAGCTCAAGAGCTTCATCCTATCGTCACACCATGGCCCTTTTCGCAATGGGGACTTGATCTCATTGGGAAAATAACTCCCACTTCATCTAATAGCCACAAATTCATCATAACTGCAATAGAGTACTTTACTAAGTGGGTGGAGGCCATACCCATGACATATATAACTGGGAAGCATATCTCAAAATTCATCATAAACTATCTCATCTGTCGTTATGGTGTCCCACAAGCCATTATCTCAGATAATGGGACACCACTCAAGAATTAGGAGGTTCGTGACTTATGCGAGAAATTCAAAATCCAACATCGCTTCTCTACCCAATACTATCCCCAAGGTAATGGCCAAGCAGAAGCCACAAACAAAACCATTTTGAAAATCATCAAGAAAACAGTCAATGACGCAGGTTGTGATTGACACCTACAGCTTAATCCCACCCTTTGGGCCTATCGAACCAGCATCTGCACACCCACCGGTGCCACCCCCTTCTCCTTGGTCTATGGATCAGAAGTCGTACTCCCCATTGAGATCGAGCTCCCATCCCTTAGGATATCACTGCAAAACCTCATCACAGATGAAGAGTATCGAGTGTCAAGATTGAATGAGCTGGAGCTACTGGATGAGCGGCGTATAGATGCTTTGAATCATTTGCAAGTCTATCAGAATAGACTCAAAAGGAGCTACAATAAGAAAATCAGAAGCAGGACGTTTCAAGTAGGAGAACTGGTATTGAAGGAGAATCAAAAAAATGTCCCAAACCCAAGCATTAAAGGAAAATTTGAACGCAATTGGTTGGGACCGTTCGTCATAACAACAAGTTACAAATCAGGGGCATATCAGTTATCAACACACGAAGGGGAACCTCTGCAAGAGCCCATGAATAGCTCCGATCTCAAAAAGTTTTATGCCTAAATCTTTCAAGGTATAGAACCAAAAAATCCAAAAAATTAGAAAATGTACTTAAAAAATGGTTACTTCGGTGAAAACCTGGCAAACAGGCATCTTGGTGACAAAAAAATAAATAAAAAAAGCAAAAAAAATCCAAAAAATTAGAAAAAGGATCAAAAATAGTAAAGAGAAAAATCGTCCTCTAGTGAAAACCACTTCGCTGGCACTTTGGACAAGTACCTTGGTGAAAACCTGGCAAACAAACACCTTGCGTAAATAAGCACTTTCCATCCACCGGGATTTGTATGGCTTGTTCTACATCATCCATCCATTACGCTTCCATCATCCATCACATTTAGGTCTCCATCCATCACTCATCCACTCGCATTTGCACCATAGCTTGGTCCTATTTTTGTATCATGATCCCTCCTAGTACTACTTGGCCCATCCTCAAAGTCAATTTGTCCTGCCTTTATTGGAGTAGTCTATTGTATCACGCTGGGGGCATGTTCTTATCGGATCAGATTCGTGTATATTCTTAAAGTCCTAAAAATCAGAAAATCCAAAAACATCAGAAAATTAGAAAATCCAAAAACATCAGAAAATTAGAAAATCCAAAAACATCAGAAAGTCAAAAAAATCCAAAAAGATTAGAAAATCAAAAAATACAAAAACATCAAAACATATCAAAATCCCAAAAAATAGGTCAAAAAGTCAGTCAAAAAGCCAAAAACATAGTCATCTTGTCGAACTACATCGTCTCTGAGCTTGAATGTAGGCAAGGTTGATCTTTGATCATCCCCCAAGACACTTAGGTTAGTCCTTTAGGAGTTTGTCATAATAAACTGACATCTCATCATGTATATCGTCATCTGTAAATTGGTCAAGTCATCAGTCAAACTACGTGGTCTCTACGTGTATAACGTAGGCAAGGCTAATCTATTGATCAGCGCCCAAGGCCCCTAGGATAGGTCTTTAGGTTAGTCTCTTGGTCAAAATCTCAGAAAATCTCAAAAACATTTGAAAAATCAAAAATCAAAACATTTGTAAAACCTCGAAAAATACCAAAAACAACCTCAAAACATTGCTAAACATCCAAATATTTGAAAAAATCCATCTGCCTCATCTCGCTTGCACCCGCAATAACACCATCCATAATAAACTGATCGTCATCCTCAACCTTTGGTGAAACAGTTAGAAACAAGTCTAGCAGCTTAAAAGTAAAAATCAAAAACGTCAAGTCTTAGTTTTAAGTCAGTACGTAAACAAGTTGGTCAATTCTTTATGTCGATAGTACATCATCCAAACGGTCCCATATCAATCATCTGATAACATCATGTCCTAGGATGTATCCTTCCTACAAGGGGCATTATTTATTAGAAATAACATTTTGGATAAACGGAATGACATGTCGCCATCCACTAACATGTCCTAGGATGCATCCTTCCTACAATGGGCATTATCTTTTAGAAATAGTTTCAGTTCTTATCCTTAAAAACATATTCCCTTTTGGTTAGCGGTATTGAAGAACATCAACTTGTTTGTGTGCTTTATCTTTGTCTTTTGACTTATCTTATTGTGCTCAGTCCAAGGACCTCTCAATGATATCTGAACAAAGGGATTTAGAGAGATAGGAATGGGGCAACGATCATTATCCTTTTGTCTGCTATGCTTGTTGGACATTCTTGTAAAATAACCTTGGCAAATACTTGCTTTGTTAGATATGTATAGAGGACGTTTTGGACAGCTTGTTGAATATTACATTGATGGGTTATACCTTTCCGTGTTTTGGTTCGAGATGTTTGAAACTTCTAAAGTGCATCCTAGCAAGGTTTTTGTATGTCAGGTGTGAACAAGAATACTTCTATCTATTTGAATTTGAAACTCCCTCTCTTGGGCACATTGGCCAAAACTTGCACATTCCTCAACCTATGGCAAGTTGACAAGTGGCCTCTTTTCATTGGTTTATATTTAGTCCCACATTCATCCATTTGGCCATTCTCTCATCAAGATAAATCTATAAATGGAGGGCTTAATCTTCATCAACTCATCTACATCTTCATGCAAAGTTACTCTCTTGGTTTGAAAACTAATTTTGCTCTTCATCATAGTGGCATTGCATCATTTCAGTTTTTGAGCAAGGATTGGGAAAGGGTCATTAGCACATTTGACACCAATCCACTATGGAATAGGTACTTGTTATGCTTTCATAATGTCTTTAGATTTCTCTTATTATTTGCTACATTTTGAAGCATTAACATGTTATTTCATAGGAGCACTTTGATGAAATTGTAGAGCACTAACCCATGCTTGAAGTTTTAAGTGTTTGCAAATTTTAATAGGTGCTCACAATAATATCTAATGCATTAGATTAAATCTTGCTTGAAAATCATTAATTTAAAAAAATTAAGAACTCATAAAAGTACAAAAATATAAAAAAAATGTATGCAAGATTTGACTTTCTTCACTAGTTTTAACAACCTAAGAAATCATTAAAGCTTTAATCTTTTAATCAAACTTTGTACTACAATACAACTTTTTCACTATTTTTTCACTAGTTTTAACAACCTAAGAAATCATTAAAGCTTTAATCTTCTAGTTTTGACTATTTCTTCACTAGTGCTATCGTTTCTTAATGATTCAAATTGTTCCTTATTGTGAGACATGTGTTGTGTAGCACCATAATCAATAACCCTTGATCATCCTTATAAGAATTTTTTGCTTTAAGTGCAACACAAAGAGTATTGCTTTTAGAGTCAATTTTCTTTGTAAACTTATGTATCTTCCTTTCTATATTCCCAATCTTCTTATAGCATTAATTTTCTTTGTGACCTAACTTACCAGAATATTTACATTTCTATTTTATTCCTACTATTATAATATTATTATGCTTCTTGAATGGAGTGTAGTTGATATCATTCTTTGAATTCCTCTCTTTTGGCTAATTATCTTGTGTCTTTTTGTAATATTGTTTCTCCTTTATTACGAAGGCTTGAGACTCATCACTAAATGACTCCATTTATTTGACGTGACATTTTTCTTCTTGCAATAGCTAAGCACATAACTCTTCATAGTTTATATTTTTTAATCTATCAATAGTATCAAGCCCTCTTATAAATGGTTTATCAGATCTTGGAATATTTTATAAGATTATCTATACAAAGTTTTTATCATCTATATCCTTTCCAAGAGAAGCAAGTTCATTTTTCTTTTCCTTTAATTTGCTTAAATGAGGGACTAGCTCTTGTGAATTTGATAATTTCATAGTACTGTAAAATTATGTGGTGAGAGCTAGGATCCACACATTATCGAAATTTTCACTTTTACTTTTCAAAATAGCTCGTACTTTGACTCTACTTCTCTCATTGTAGACTTCTAGGAAAACTTCTTTAGAAAGTGTAAGCTTGATCAATGTTGTTTCCTTTTTATCTCTTTTATACCAATCTTCTTGATATTTTAAAAGGCTTGTTGGTCTTCATTCACTACCATTAAAATATCAGAACAATTTTGAAACTTAAAAAAATCTTCATACATGACACCCAATCATAATACTTTTTTTTCCATTTAATTTAATGGTAGGTAAAAAAGAATACCAATGGACTCCATTGTGCTAAATTTCCTTTTCTTGAGATGAGAATGAAATTATATAAAATACTTTTCATATTTTTTGATGCATAATTTATTTTTTTATAAAATGACTTTTTTCTTTTTTTTTTAAATCTCTCATCAATTTTTATATCGATACTCTTTTATTTGTTGCAATATCACTTAGTTCTTTACCACAAAATACTAGTGTTTCTCACAACTAAATTGCAACTAGGGCATAATTCAAAATTCACATTACAAATCTCACATATCATTGCCCAAGATTTAATCATACTCTAATACCATATTGATCAAATAAAATATCTAAAATAAAAATGAAAGTGCAACAAAGAAAAACACAAACATTTTGTATATTATCAACAAACATTTTTGTTATTTCTTCTTCTTTACAATGATAGAATGATCATTGCATTTATAGATTTCATACATGTCACTATAAGATCTTGGAATGACTAATAAAAACCTCAAATGAAAAATATGAAAAAGATGGAAGTTTTTTATTTTTCGAAAAATGCATAATAGAAAAAAAATTACAAAGATTGAAGAAGGCACTCTCAAGACAAGAATCTTGAAAGAAGCCACAAAAGAAAGGAGTCAACGACAAAGCAAATCAACATGAAGTAATGAGATTGTATAGTTGCAGCTTGCACATTACAATAAGATAGATATCACTTTTCTCCTAGAGTACAAAGAACTTGCTCCTTTGTAACAATTTCTATAGACGTGAGTAGAGATCTCTGGTGGTTCTTAGCAATAGTTGCCAGTTGGGATTGCACTTGAGCTATTTGTGTCTTTAGCTCTGAATTGTAACTTGACAATAGTTGCCAATTAGGACTGCACCCGAGCTATTTGTGTTTTGAGCTCTGAATTGTAATTGAGTTTTCTCTCAAGTCTCTAACAAGTGTTGATTGTTGCAAGATAATGCTAGAGAATAAACCATGCATAATTACTTCCATAGGCAAGAAGACATTAGAGAAAATTGCTTTACATCGAAACTTCCAAATATACAATAGAATACATTGACAAAAAGATTCTAAAACTATGTTTTGTGAGCAATGCAACCCTAATAACATTGATTTACATCTTACTTTTCTATTAAAAATAACAAGAATAAATGCCAAAGTTGTTTGCCAGATTTTTTGAACATGCTTGCATAACTAGAAAGCATGTTTAATGGTTTCTAACTTGTGACAAAAAGGACATTTGGAGGAGTGGGTAGGGAGAAAGGTGAGGCATTCTCCCACAACAATTTTATGGTGGACAATCTTCCATGCTAGAAATTGTGCTTTTGCTTCAACTTTAGATTTCCAAACAACAAGGCTTAAATTGAACCACTTGGATTTAGACCAATTCACTCTCCATTCAAGTTTAACCTTGGTTGCATGTGGATTGGTGGAAGAAGCTTATTGTAGAGTAAGTTCATAAGGAATTTTTTTATATTAAAACATGGAAAGCTGCCTCCAATCTTTAAAAAAATTGTATAAAATGAGGGTACAAAGTTTCAATTGAAGACCTAGATAGACAACATCATGTGGATGGCGTTGATTACAGCATTGAGCATATTAAAATCATCATGCTTAAGTTGCAAATCATTTTTCCAAATTAATTCTGAGAACTCCCAAATGTCCCTAAATTTAATGATGCCTTTTTGAATAAAATCTTGTTATCTAAATGAGGATTAAATGAAGAGGCTACTCATGTAAACAAATCAATCTATTCCACCCAATAGATTAAATAGAAAAGCTTATCCCATCTACATAAGATCTTGTCCTTCTCATTCAAAAGAAACACTTTTTACCACACTTTTCAATATATAAATATTATATAAAATGTACTTTTTAAAGGTACATTCAATAAATAAACATTATCCCTGACCCATCTCTTCATCGAATTTCGAGATAATCATTACACCAACTTTGAATTATATCCAAACGAATTAAGTACAGACCTAATCCAAAATTTGATGTATGACAATATCGTGCATTTATTGATTGTGTGAAGCAGGATCGAAGTCGACATTCCCCATTGAATGCTGGAGACAAACTTTCCTGGATGCACCGTAAAATTGGCTACACATCAAATACGATCTGACAAAGCATATAGGCTAGTTACCTGTTATTTCATTGTCTCTGTCCTCTAGTCTTGTTGGCACGGATATCAATGCTGTAAGCAGCCTATTGAATGAGAAAAGTAGCTGAACTTGTCTGACCTCAACGACTGTTTGGTGGCAATGTGACCATTTTTTATTAAAGTGGAATTACAGTGCTCCATTATGACACAACTCAGAGGAGTCCAAGGCTTGAAGCGCCATGGACGAGGAGAGTCTAAACACAGCTTTAATCCACAACAATGGCGATAATGAGTTTGAGGGAGATCTTCCGGCCATTGAAGGATGGAGAGGGGTGCTGCAAGCGAGCTGGAAAGAATCAAAGAAGCTATGGTACCTGGCAGGCCCTGCTATTTTCACTACCCTCTGTCGATACTCACTCGGAGTCATCACGCAGGCCTTCGCAGGTCATATCGGGGATCTTGAATTAGCCGCTGTTTCAATCGAAAACTCTGTAATCGCTGCTTTCTCAATGGGCATAATGGTAAGGAAAAAATTTACTGTTTTGCTTTCAAACTATAAAAGACTTAATTACAATGGTGTTATTATTTCAGAATGGAATGGCCAGTGCGCTGGAGACTCTGAGCGGGCAGGCCTTTGGAGCCAAACAAATTGGGATGCTCGGAGTTTATATGCAGCGCTCTTGGGTTATATTATTCACTACTGCCTTGCTTATGAGCACGATTTATGTGTGGGCGGCGCCGCTTCTGAAACTCATCGGTCAAGAAGATGAAATTGCGGAATTGGCAGGGAAGTTCGCGGTGTGGATGCTGCCCCAGTTATTCGCTTACGCCGCAGTTTATCCGCTGTCAAAGTTTTGTCAGGCGCAGAGTAAAATGTTGATAATGGCGGTGATTGCTGGCGGAGCACTGGTTGTGCATGTAGTGTTCAGCTGGTTGGTTATCTTTAAGCTGGGATGCGGGCTTTGGGGAGCGGCTTTAATGCTGAATATCTCATGGTGGATCATCGTCTTATCTCAGCTGACCTACGTACTTAGCGGCAGCTGTAAGGAGGCCTGGAGAGGTTTCTCCTGGGCTGCTTTCCACAACCTGGGGGCTTTCGTGCGCCTTTCCTTGGCATCGGGTGTAATGCTCTGGTAAGTTCAAAGTTTTGCCCATTAATGTTGGGCATGTAGTTTCTAGATTCAATTGTGTAAGATTTGTTTTTCATCAAAATTTCAGATCACACTTCATGATCATTCTTTCTCTTCTAACTTTTTAATGATGAATCATTCTTTTATCTTAAATGATAGAATCATTCTTTTTCTCTCGCATTCTATTATCTTGATGATAGAGTACGAAATGCAATCCAAAATATTGATGAAAAACAAATCTTACACAAATGAATCCAGTAATTACATGCACCAGAAATTTAATATCTTAAGTTCAAAGTTTTGGGCATGAAAACATTTCTTTTGCTGTCAAAGGAATTCTGAAATGATCTCCTGAATTCAAAAGAATATGTTCACTTTCTAACATGAGCTTGACTTCTGTAAGAGTTTTCTTTTTCTTCTAGAATTTATTGAGTTTTTCTATCAATAAATCTTAATGATGTTTTAGAGTTCAAATTGATAGTATTTGATGGAGTAATGTTAAGTGTTTGAAATATATTTCTAACTGAATTTGTGATCAATTTTTCATATAGTTTGGAACTCTGGTATTTCTACATTATAATACTTTTGGCGGGCTATCTTAAAAATCCAAGCATTTCAGTAGATGCCATTTCTATATGGTATGTATAGGATTCACTATTTTCCTCAAACCTTTACAACTTTTATTTTTCGATTGTATTGTGTAATTGAGAAATTTTTATTCATAATGCAGTATGAATCTAGTGGGATGGGAGATGATGGTATCTTTGGGATTCAATATTGCCATCAGGTACACTCATCTTTTTTAGATACTATTTAATCAAGTTTATCCATCCAACATACTATGTTGTGTGCACTATAAAGTAAAGAAATTTAATATAGTTTAAGAATTTACTTTTTTAATGAATTTTTAGTGTAAGAGTTTCAAATGAATTGGGTGTGTAGTATGAAGTAGAGAAATTTAATATATTTTAAAATATTTTTATGAATTTTTCAGTGTAAGAGTTTCAAATGAATTGGGAGCTGGACATCCAAGAACTGCAAAATTTGCAATGATGATTGTTATTGGAACAATGCTTACAATAGGAGCCATTTTGATGGTTGTAATCCTCATCACTAAGAATGACTTTGCAATGGCATTTACTAATAGTGAAGAAGTGATGAAAGTCGTTTCAAACCTTGCACCCATACTTGCTTTTACTATGCTTTTAAATAGCATACAACCTGTTTTGGGAGGTGACTAAGACTTACATTCATTACCAATTAAGTTTTATTTATCAAATAAATAAATGTTTTTAACAAACATTTTAAATGATTCTCACAGGTATAGCAGTGGGGGCAGGCTGGCAAGCTCAAGTGGCATATATTAATTTAGCATGTTACTACATTCTTGGAGTTCCCCTTGGTTGTTTGTTGGGTTATTATTTTGATTTGGGAGTGAAGGTATCATTGTTTGATATCATACTTAAATATGTTATAGTATTTTTGTTATACTCAAGTGTTTTTATCAGATATATTCTTGGAAATGCAGGGAATTTGGGTTGGTATGCTTTGTGGAACTGTCGTGCAGACAATTGTTCTATTCATTATTACATTTAGAACCAAATGGAGAAAAGAAGTAAGCACTACTCTTATACCATCAATTAAATTTTTCTATGTAAGTTTTATAATACAAACACAAGATTTACTTTGAATATTTAGATGAAATTGTAAAAAAGTTGAATTGTCTTCATAATTTATGCAATAACTTGTTGATGTAGGCTTCTCAAGCTAGAGAGAGGATTAAAGTGTGGGGAGGGGGGACTTAAGATCTAGTGCAAAACAATAAAGACCTTAACATATGGTTCCTACAAAGTGGTTTTTGTGCTTATGACATTGGAGTTTGAGATCAACAATTAGTAGTGGCGGCCAAATGGAAAAGGGTTACAAATTACACCCTTTGATTACAATTGCTTATTGTTTATAATTTTGTGAACGGCATTATCACCAAAAAAAATGGATATATCTCTTTAATCATATTGTATTATGTCTCTTGATTGTCTTGCTTAGAAAATTTCTCTATTTGCGAATTACTTGCATGTAATGTTTATTGACCTATTTCCTTTTATTTTGAATGCTCGTCATTTGTGTTGTCGTTGAAAGATGAATACTTGGCACTTGCTATATTCAAATATGAGGAAAGGAGCTTTATTAAGAGTCTAAAGAGTTTGTTAAACTACTTTCCTTGCATAGAGCATTTCAATGATAAAGCATTGAGTTACAAAATAAGTAGATTTCAAAAACCTATAAGATTATAGGTCTCATTGGAGGTCATGTTTTTGGTGAGCATAAATTACTACAAGAAAATAAAATCCCTTTTACATAAATTTGTAATCCACCTATAATTTAATTAGGTATCACAAGTGAATTTAGATAAATTTTAGTTAGTTTAACAAATGAATAGTATTGAATGAGAGGATTAGGGTGCTTGGTTTTAAAATTGATGAGGAACTAATATCATTAACATTATATAGAATTGATTCAGTATAGTCTCAAAATCGTATGCCCTCAACATGATGATTGTCTCATAGTTATCCAAGATAGTTACATCAACGATTTAAAAAACCTATACACATTGTGATCTAAATTGTAGATCACTTTTCAACATGAAAGCTCATATATCCCATACATGTTAATTTACATTTATAATTTTAAAGCAAATATGCTATGTAATAGATTACTTAAAACATTTTTTTAATAATTAATTAAATAAATAAATTCAAATGCATATTTAATATTTAGTTTTTAATCCAATGAAAATATAAAATGCTATTAATTTAGGAATAAAAAAAATGCATCACATGATTTCAATACTACAATTTTTTTTAAAATATGAATAATCATTACAATTCATAATAAGGACTATTGTCCTAACATTTATAACTACATCTCAATTTACAAGAGTACATACGAATGCTCCAAGATCAAGTCATCTCATACAAAGTGCAAGAGCATGGTTATTAAGTTGTTTGGATGGAGAACATCATCTAAATGATTTACCTTCAACCACATACTAGACAATCCCTTACTCAACTTCTTACTAGAAGTGACCTAACCTTTCAATGAAGGTGACAAATAATGACATTTGCAATGAAAGAAAATTCGAGAACCAGGGGTATAAATGTGCAATCACTATCAGATGTGATCAACCATATAGATTCTAGATAGCCTCTAGCCACTAATAACTTCCAACTAATATGCAACCTTTAAATGTACTATGAACTAACAAGGCATACATCCATAGTATCAATTTAATCAAAATTAAATGTGGGCCATACATTCGTGACACTATTATCTCTACCTCAAGACTAATCCAACAACAATCACTCTCACCAAAAAAATATAAAGACAATACAATAAGAAGAAACTTTTCCCCTTTACAAATATTTAAAAAATGTTCATTTAATATCATATTTGATCAAATCTAAATTTATAAAAATAATCACCATAGAAACTTGTAATACCTTATTTTTAATCCAATGACAATAAAAAAATTATTTTTTACACTTGAATTTATTTAAAAGAATACTACTATATAATTTTACTTGTTTTTTTAAGAATTAGAAAAAAATCAAATTATATAATTTTATTTAAATTAAAAATAATTTTACAAACAAAACCAATTATGATAACAAATCAAATTATATTTTATTTAAATTAAAAATATTTTATTCCGGCAAGAGAGGTTGTCGTGTTTTATTCCGATAGCCAATGCCATTTCAGTGAAGCTGAAGGACAAGACGTGCTAGAGGAAATAGTTGGGAATGTTTATGAGCTCTCCACTTGTGGAGTGATTTTTTGGTTTAGGAGTTTTTGGCCCAACCTCCCTCAACTACATTCCTAGATCTCCAATGAATGGGAGCCTCTAATTTTTGGTAAAGTTCATATTTTCCCCATGGCTAAGGGGTTTTTTGTAGCTAAGTTTGACAATGTTCAGGACAAAAATATAATTTTATGTGACAATTTTTTTAGCTGAGAGGATAAATATTTGTTAATGATTAAGCCTTGGCATCCAAATTTTAACCTTGGTTATGAAACTTTCAACAAGATCTCGATTTGGGTTCGGTTGCCTAATCTTCCCCTCCACCTTTGGACTGACCCTCTTTTGGAGGAAGTGGGTGAAGCCCTTGGTGATTTTTTGTTGGTGGATGATGAATCATCTGACATTTTTTATTCCACCTTTGCCCGCATATTGGTTGAAATAAATGTTTCAAAAGGCCTACCGGTTTAGGTTTTACTTAAATATTCTAAGGGTTCTTGGGTCCAACCTTTGGACTATGAAGGGATTCCCTTCCAGTGTAGAAAATGTTTTAAAATGGATCATGTTGCTACACAATGCAGATTTGAGAAAAAAGCAATGAAGGCTACTTGGTGGAAAGGTTTTTCTCAACAACGTTATATGGTTGAGAAGAAAGTTGATCAACACATGAGTTTTTTTGAGGTGGTTGGTTCAGAATCACAGGGTCTTGGGGCATCTCCTCTGGATGTCTCAAATAGTGGGGCTGTTGAGGCTACCCCTATTGAGCAAGAGATTGGGTCTCAGACTGAAATTTCTGGTGATAGTGTTATGGCGACCATTAGGTCTCAGGCTGTCATTTCTGGTGGCTTTACAGATAAGTCCATGTCTGCACGAAGGAATAGTGATGAAATCTCTGAAACAATGGCTGCAGGCATTCATCTTCAGGAAAATGGTGGGCTGGCTTGGCATGATATAGTAGCGCATGTGGAAGAAGGTTGGATTATTGTTAAAGGCAAGAAAGAAAAATTCTCTAAGCCTTCTTTTAACATGACTCTTTGTTCCCACAAGATTAGTTCTAAATGTAAATCTTGACGGGTCTTGTTTGGGGGCTGGTTTTTGGTTGGCTGCAGGTTGTTCTTTTTGCAGCTTTGTTTTTAGATGTAAAGGGTTTCGAGTCCCTTCAAAACTTGTTTTTACTTGAATAAAAAACAAATCAAATAGAAATACCATGTAACATAAGACAAGATATAAAAACAAAAATGGTTCAAGTCATCCTCCAGTATTACTTTGCCTTTTTGAATAAAAACAAGTTATGTAAACTTCTAAGTAGTAAGAATAACTAGCTGCAATCGCATCTTGGTGTGCAATGGATATGCTGAAGAGGCGTGGAAGGTAAATTAGGGAAAAATATGGTTTATTTTTTGCATACATTTGTATAGTACATGAGATCAATTGGTAGGTCATTTTAAAAATGATATTGTCTATATATTATTATTATATTATTAATTTTATTTTATATTTTTATTATATAATAATATTTTTATATATTTTTATTTGATTTTTTGTTTTAATTATTATATTCACCACATACTCTAACATATTAACATACATATAGTTTTCTTTTTCCTAATCTATCCAAAGATCAATTAAACTATGAGATTTTTTATAAATTAATTTAATTTTTAGATCTATATAGAAATATATTGATTATTAATTATAATAATTTTACATTTATATTTAATATTTTGTATTATAGAATATAATAATAATAATAATAATAATAATAATAATAATAATATAATCTATATATATACTACTATATATAATAATAAATATAATTATATTGTATATAATTCATCTGTATTATATAAAATATATAATATATTAATTATATTTTGTATTATATAGGAATATAATAATATTTAATTAATAATTATACAAATTATATATATATATAGTTTTGTTAAAGAATATAATATGTAATAATAATAAATAATATAATTATATATTAATAAAAAAATTTATTATAGAAAATTTACATTATATATTAATTATGCTAATATATACTTCACTATGCATGGTAAAGGATGCCATAACGTTAAAACCTAAATATGCTCATTATTAGGATCTTGGCCATAATTTTCATTTTAATAAACATACTCTAAAACCCTCACCAAAACCTTATTTTCAGCCAAATTGGAGGAGTGAAAGGTCAATACCAATGAGGAAGAGTTTGAAGGAGCGGAAACCAATAGCGACGGGGAAAGCAATAATAAGCAACGACGAAAGCAGTAAAAAGCGGCGAAAAACAGTAAAAAAATGGTGAAAAATGATGAATGGTTGAGATTCGTTTAACCATCTTACAAGGCCTATTGGGGCTTTTGAACCATTCACGGACAAAATGAGTTTGTGAAACTCAAATAAAGACACGCCTTCAGCATAAATATTTAATTAAACTTTCCCATGTTTAAATTTGGCCAAAACCTAAATTCCTGGGCCTGAAAATACAAGTTTAACAATGTCATTTTCTATTTAAATACTTGGAATTTCAAGAGTCCATTTTCAGATTATCAAGAAATTATTTGTAGGATATCACTTCACCAATAAACTGGACATCATAAAATGATTTTTTTAATCTTTATTAAAATTAAATAAAATTTGATAAAACCTTTTGCTAACATTTGAACTATTCTAGAAATGTCAACCCTAATCTAGTGAAATGCCACATGGATTGTACATAAGATATCCACCATGCTTTCATAGATTTGCAGAACAGGGTAAATTGACAACTACTTAAATATTAATTTAAATTTGTAGAACACTAATGGGGTGTTTAAGAAATTATATGCTCTGTGGACGACAAATAATCAATTGTCTCATTTTCTGTCTCTTTTTGCCATCCACAGTTTCATTTTGCCTAGAATAATCTATTTTATGGAATAAATGGATTATACAAACATGGGCATTTTTTCCTTTTTCTTAATGGACTACAACAGAATCAGTGACAATAACTTTAATGTTAATATAATTCATAATTATAACAATAATATACATAGATGATAGGGGGTGATCCCACAATAGTGGTTTACAATTTTTGGCCAAACTGGACACTAAAATAATTTTTTTTAACTAATTCTTCACTTTCGGCACCTATAGCGGCTAAATTGTGAGGAATTTGAAGATGATGCAAACTAGAGTTTCATGACATTTTGTTTGTAGATTCCAAATATATTTTTTTCAAAATTTTTGGAATCAGTTTACATTTCTTTTTCCATCTCTCTTGAAAACTAGTTTTTTTTCATAAAACAACATTTTAAAAAAGTGGCGCTCACCGTATAGCACAAATTTTTTTCCATTAAGGATAAAATTCTAATTCTTTCGAATTTAGATTTGTAACTCTGATATTTAGTGCTTCTACTTGGTTAGATAGTTTTTTATTGAATATTTTTTCTTTAATCAAGTTTCAAAGTCAAACCAATTACAATTCAGACATAGCGCGACTTTATAATGCGTAACTTTTATTGTATGTATCAAAATTCATTTTTTCTTTTTTTGTTGGATTAAGGACTTCAATATCTAGTGCACTCATATTTTTCAAATTTTTTTTGATAATTTGCTATTTTTCCACATGTGCACAATATAGAGCTTGATTTTCAGTGAAAAACCTACATTCACAAGAAATAAAAAATAAATATAATAATCAAATTAAATTTAATTAAAATTATACTTTTTTGGAATAAGGACTACATACTTACGAAAGAATAAATTTTAAATGAATTCATTTGATCCCCCAAAAGGTAAATCAAAAGTAGTTTTTTATCAGCATTTTGATAGGTGTAAAAGAGACTCTGTTATAAGTATGGTTTAAAACTAGCAGGGTTCTATCCAAGGGGGCTTGGTCTAAGGTGGTTTGGTCAAACCCTTTTCAATTGGAATCCTTTAAATGGAACTTTTCAAGGCTTAAATCATTATATTTTCTAAAAATGTGATTTCAGCAAAAAATAGGATCTCCCAGAAAGTGTAAACCATTATTGTGGTAGCACCCTAGGCTAGCTTTATGATTGAGAGGTTGGTCACTTCCATTTCCAAATGGAACGTACAAAAAATAAAAAAATCATGTTTAGTTTGTGGTGGCTGCTATTGGCATGATAGTATGAAAATATTTCAGTTGTTGGATGTTCATGGAACATCTCCATGTGATCTGCACGTTATTGATTGGTCTATTTAGTGTTGCATTATGTCTTTTGTTGGATTTCTGGGTTAACTGTGGATATCTGGCCAACAAGGATATTTCCTTTGCTTGTTGTGTGCTTGGCGGTTCGCGCCAACAATTGAAGGTGTTAAGTTGTTTCTGGGTCCTGAATTATCTTGGTCAAAATTGCATTAAGCCAATTCAATTAGAAGTATGTTTTTGGGCCGACTAGTTATGTGCTTCATGTTTCATCTACACATTTCTCTGTTGCTGACTTAGGTTGATGTGCGCTAGTGTGAATTTTTTTGGATCACATTGTAATATGTAATAAGATTTATTTGGTCCTCTCTATCCTCGAGATAGGACTGCATTATATTTTTGTGGCCGACCTATTGAATCTATTGTTTGTATTCTCTCTTGGCTGGCCTAATTGAAGTTTTGAAGAGATGTGGTGGATATAAATGCAAGATTATTTAAAATGCAAAAGTATGGAAGTCTGAACAAGTGAGAGGAAGTGTGAATGTGGAATACATTGAATATCTAGCAGAAAAAGTGTGAGTGTTTGAAAGAAAAGATCAGATGTGCTTGAATGCCTCAATCAGGAGAGTGAATTGTTGATAAGCATTGTGATTCTTTATAAACTCTTTATATCTTTCTCTAAGATAGTGAATCTCATCAAGTCCTTGTATCTTTCCCCTGAAGTTATGTTAGTTTTAGTTCAAAAAGTCCTTTGTATCTTGCTCTAAGGTAGTGCAACTTGGTTTACAAGTCCTTTTTACAATGAGCCTTTATATTGTGAGTTAACTCTCACAATGGTTTTTCCCTCATTAGGTTTTCCACATAAATCTAGTGTCATCTTTTGAATGTGTGTTTTGTCTCTTTTATCATTGTTGTTGATTTGATTAGAGTTAGAATTGCTATATATTTGATTGTTGAAGTTGTTGAAGCTTTATATTGCTATATCCTTCTCCGCTGAGCTATTCTTTTTAAGAGTTTTGATTTGGCTAAGTGTTGAAAAGTTCAAGTTTCAGAAAGGGCTTAAATGTTTTAGTAGATCGATTCACCCCCCCCACCCTTCAGTCTTCGGGTGTGTTCAACAGACATAGCCATGAGGGTTGCTATATACCTCTATCTTATCCTTCTTATATTCTTCATTCACCTTCTCAAACTCAATTTCTTCTACTTCCTCATCACAAATGACTTCAATATAATGCACATGTCTTTTGTCAAGGCATTTATGACCTTTCTCCCACATTGGTTCTTTGCAATGGAAATATAGCTGCTTTATGCTTGGTTCATTTTTGTTATCTTCATTTCTCTTCAGTATCAAAAAATCTTCTATGTGGTGGTCTCTTCCTTTTGGAACTCCTTTTGTTTAGAGGAGGAGAATTAGAGTAAGATTTCTTCCTAGAAAAAGAAGACTCCAAGGTGAGGGCTCTTTTTATTTCCTCTTGGAGAGTGGAAGGATTAATCAATGCCCTAACTAAACCCCTCAGTGGCTCAACTAGTCCTTCAAAAAATAGAACTGTGATTCTCCCCATAAACACATTAGGGACTTTGATCACGATCCTTTGAAATCCCACTATTTAGTGATCACTATTCTATAGTTTTTTGGTCAAACCAACTCTACAAAGTGGATCTTTAGGTCCACCCAACCAAATATTTCAATAATCTTTGGCTAAATTCTTCAAAGTAGCAATGACACTATGTCCTTATGTCACAATGCCATGATACCACCATTCATGGGCTACCCATTTCACGTGTAGAGAACTAACCTTGATAGATTATTATTCATACACTAGATTTAGAGACATCTAGGTATTAATTTTCTATATCCAAGCATGTGATGAATAATTTTGTGTCCTATCTTGAACATAGGTACATGAACGTTGTCCAATAATTGTTTCAATTCCATTTTATCCTTATTCTAAGCTAGTTTCTTCTAGGTTTGATGACCATTTTAGAGTTTGATGCTGCAAAAAGTAGTGAACGATAGATCATCCCTAAAATTTGGCTCAAGAGTCCCGCACTTAGCACAAAGGACTGATATTTTTTTATCAAATCAATCACCTCAAGTCTTTTGGTGGATATTTTCTTCTTTGTAGGAATTTGGATTGAAAGGGATTGGATTAAGAACCAATAGTTTGGCTAACCCTTGATGCACTTCTCCTTTCAATATGTGATTTTGGAGTTCCAAGAGCCTTCTAACCTTTCATGACTTGCACCAACATTGTCATTGTGTCTTTGAGTGCTTGAGCCATTTATTTCAACCTGTAGAGGAGGGGACCAATTGCTCAAGACCCCAGGTTGTAGGAGAGTCTAGAACAATCAGCTGCCCTAATCTACCTCAAGCTTAGGGATTGTCTAAGATGAGATTGATGTTTAAGGGGGTGAAAAGGAAGGACACCCGATCTATCACTTTCCTTTTATCAACTTGAGGGTTTAAGAAGTGAGGTGAGAAAATTCCCGAGCCTGGACTCCAACTGAGGTAGCTCTCTGCCAAAGGACTCCAACACAGAAGACGAATGACAACACACCGCACTGGCATCCCAGTCAGGTGCTAGTGTCTGTATGAAAAGAGAGTACAAAGTATAGTTGAAACTCAGATAATTTACTAACAACTTGATAAGTACAATTTGATATGACGACAAAAATCATGAAATAACTAAATTACTGAAATAGTAAGAAGAATACTTTAAGAACTCTAAGCTAGAATTTGATAAGAGCAAAGTGTTAGAAATCCAACTTACGGTCAGTCTAGCCTCCTGCAAGCTCCACACGAATGAAATACTTACACACACAACAATGGAAAAATGTTGGGGTATGTATAGAGGATTGTTGTGGTCAGTCGCTCGCTTTGGTGTTTCCACCTCCATGGATAGCCAAAATAGCAACAATAGAGAAAGTATGATAAAGAAAGATATTGAAGTAGAAATCCTATGTGTTATGCTAACAACAATATGCTACAAAAACAATACAACGATGCTAAATGAATGGATATCACCTCCCCAACAAGATGCTCTCAAGACACGTGAAGGAAGATGTGAGCTCACAAGCTTGTGAATACCAATGTTGTCGCTACAACGAGAGGAGTAGACCAACCAAAGCACTATCTTGGAGCTTCAATGGAGATGAAAATGTTGTGGCAAAGTGAGTAGAATGTTGGAAAAGATCAAGAAGTGTGAAGAAGATCAAATTGGATGAATGAGATAGCAATCTGAAGATGAAGTTGAAGGAAAAAGAGTCGTTCGAGGTCGGTCAAGGGCGCAGAAGCGTTACACTTCATCGCTAATGGTGAGTTGTAACGCCTATGCGGATTCCAGAGGCAGGAATCCTATCAAGATGGTAGCGCACCGTGCA
This sequence comes from Sequoia sempervirens, assembly GCA_007258455.2. NCBI lineage: Eukaryota > Viridiplantae > Streptophyta > Pinopsida > Cupressales > Cupressaceae > Sequoia > Sequoia sempervirens. Next base: position 475,628,888 of record VDFB02270651.1, read on the forward strand.
GACGTCCATGCACCGCGCTAGTGTCATCGACAGAATATCCTCCACTGACACTAAAAACAATTTCCACATGGATGGGAAACAAATGAGAGATGTGGAATAGCATCATCAAATTTAATTTATCTAAGGTAAGAGGTACGTAAATGGGGATTTTGCAAGGGGTGAAAATTCATGCCATTACATTTTCCCCCCACATTAGCGAGCATAAGTGTCAACAAATGCATAACAAAGTAGAGTAAGAGTTGAAAAATGTATACCTGAACCATCAAGGAAGTAGACCGCAATCTGACACACCCGAAAGCATAGGAAGATGAGATGGCTCCACATGTACTCGGTCTTGAGGAGAGTTGAACAAATATGTTGTAGGTCCTCGAACCTATGGAAGGTGAACAAAGGGCTCTGCAGGTGCTCGGTCCTACAGAGGAGGTGCCCTAGGTGCTTGGTCCTAAGGGAGGCCAAATGTGAGGTTTCATAGAGTCTAATAGGCACTTATAGGTGCTCAGTCCTACAAGGAAAGCTTGAGGTCCTTGGTTCTCCAAGCTTGATTCAAAAAAGTAGCTTCACAGGTCCTTCAAAGCAACATGTTAATCTGTAGACAAAACCTGTTAAGTAACAAAGCCACACAGGCAGACAAACAATCAACAATTGAAGGGGAAGCTTTCAAAGGGGTCCCTCGGGAACCCTTTAAAAACAAAGGGGTCTGCTCAAGGGATGCTCTGTTTGAAAGGCGAAGACATTTTCTGCAACTGATTCTAGCATCAAGGAATCCTTTTGAAAGACCTCTTTCATCAAGGAATTCGAAAGGAAGAATACTCCCTCGCAAGGGAAAGTTTTCAGACTTCATCAGAAAAAGTACTCCCTTCTCAAAAGAAAGTTTTCAAAGTATTTCTTTACGAATCCATGATGAAAGAAAAATTCCGCTAGGGGTCCTTGTTGAAGAGTACAATTTTTGAAAAATAAAGGATTTTCAATGAGGGATTCATTGGCCACCGAATACACCTTTTGAAAATCGATGTAGTATGATAGCCACCCCTTAGGATGGTGTGTGTTGAACATAAAGGCACGTGACATCCTAAGGAAAGAGGAGAAAGTGATGTTGTGGCCCGTGATACATGACAAAATGTAATCGTAGAAATGTTGCCGCACAAGCGAGGGACAACACATAGGCACCACAACATCACAAAGCAAGCATAAAAGACAACATAAGCAAAAACAAAGACAACAAGAGATGGGGAGATTTGATATTTCAAGGTAAGAACTACTCAGAGATATAAATAGATAGATATTTAATATAATAGGGTGATCCCACAATACTGGTTTACAATTTTTGGCAAAAACTGGACACTATTCAAACTGATTTTTTCTAACTAAATCTTCACTTTCGGGCACCTATAGTGGCTATACCAAGAGGAATTTAAAGATGATGCAAACTAGTGATTTGTGACATTTTGTCTGTAAACTCTAATTTTATTCTTTTTTCAAAATTTTTGGAATCAAATTGCACTTCTTTTTCCATCTCCTTCGAAAACAAGTTTTTATTAGTAAACACCATTTTTAAAGAGTGATGCTAACCGTATACAACATAATTTTTTTTCTATGAAGGATAAAATTCTATTTTTTTCAAATTTAGATTTGTAACTACGATATCTAACCCTTTCATGTTTGGTTTTATAGTGTTTTATTGAATATTTTTTCCTTAATCAAGTTTCAAAGTCAAATGAATTACAATTCAGACATAGGCAGACTGTATACAACATAACTTTTTTTGTATGTATCAAAATTCAATTTTTTACTGGATCAAGGACATCAATACTAGCCTGCACATATTTTTCATAATTTTATTTTGATAATCTGTTTTTTCCACATTGTGCGGAACAAAGAGCTTGATTTTCGGTGAAAAACTTATGTTTAATCAAACTAAAAAAAAATACATATAATGAAACCAAAACATATTAAAATTATATTCGTTGGATAGTTCTTTTCAAGGACTACCATCATCCAGTTGGTTCTGTGAAGTCTCCTCCGTTTTCATCATCAACTTGAGCTTCGAAGGGCAAGATTTTGGAGATTTTTGGAGAGGGGGGGAAGGGGGAAAATGGGGGGTTCTAGCGAACCCTGGGGTTCGCTGGAACCCCCCTTTAATGCAATTAAAAAATAAAACCCATTAAAGGGGGGTTCGCTAGAGGGGGGGTTCGTTCTAGTGAAACCCCTAAAGTGTTTTCCATCCAAAAATGCATTTTTCAATCCTCAATGGAATTGTAAACTAGTTTTGTGGGTTTACCCAATTATATATATATATATATATTGTCATCAACCCCCTACTATATCAGACCATGTGAAGAAAGTTACGTAAAAACAAAAAAATAAAAAATAAAAAAATTGGGTCAACATGGAAGGGAGGCCTAAATGCCCCCAACACTTTGCATCATCCCTAATTGTCAAAAATCAAAGCAAAAGAGAGGATGAATGATGTAACAAATAGAAGAAGTTTACAAAATAAAATACTCCTATATCCAATCATCTACAAGGGTGACAAGGGTCCTCCAGGAACATATAAAACAAGCACGAGGGAAATACAACACACACAAATCTAATCTACATGTAAAGAAGGGGTGCCCTCCTAGTCCTTATCAACCAAGAAGTCGTCGTCCTCTCAATCTAGATCGTTGTAAGGGGAAGGTAGACGAGCTTGCAAGGGTGAGATAGCAAGGGGAGCACCCTCCAACTCTCTTGCAACAAGAGCCACGAAAGAGGGCCCCTCAAGGTCTTCTTTGCTCAACTCTTGTGAGGTAAGCGTCATTGATTTTGCAAAAATAACCGACAAAGTCAGCACATCATCTACTGAGTTGAACATGCAATTGACGGAAGTGTCATGTGTCAACTAAGCAGGTGATGAAGGAGGCACCCGAGATCCACTACCGACATCACTAAAAGAGGGGTAGTGACAAATTCAGGGGACATTGTAGTTTCCTCCGTCACTAGGATGATATAGGCCAAAGCAAAACCAACTTTCAAAGAAGGCGACCCCTTCTTTTGACCCCCACTAGAAGCAGGGTCATCCTCCAGCTCATGCTTCATTGAGGGATGTGAGATCCCTACAGACAAGGCGAAAGGTGAGGAAGAAGTGGAGAAAATTGCAGTGGACACCACCGAGGCATTCAACATATCCATGGGCTTGGAAAAAGGCAGAATGTCTAGAAGGGACATCAAGAGAGGAGGTTTAACTGAAGTAGCAATGAACACTTGCACCCTCTTAGGGTGAGGATCATCCACACTTGTAGGGGGAGCCAAAAGCAAGATCGAGGTGGGGGAACTAAAGAAGGGGTAGAAGAGGACACATCAGAAGATGCCAAAATAGGAGTTGTTGGCTCCCCTTCCTCCTACAAAGCAACTTGCTCAATGACCAGAGCCTTCCTTTGACGCTTACGCTCACGTGCAAGGTGATTCTTCGGCTCCAAAAGCTAGAGGCCACAACTTGAGGAGCATGAGACTCATGTTTAGTCATCAGAGTATCCATCATAGTCATTGTCGATGGAGGGAGTGACTCTTGGACAAAAATAGGAGGAAGAGATGCAGGAACAAATACCACAACAGGTGGAGGAGACTCAAGCGCCTCAACGATAGGTCTCTTCCCATTCACCACCCTGGGGGAAGGAGCAATAGGAGGACATGGACGCCAAGGCGTAGAGGCGACTCCACGAGGACCCTTTCCCTTACCATATAAGACAGGTCGAGGCATTGTGGGAAAGACAAGAAGATCAAACACTTAACACTTGGATTTCCGCCAAGCGAACACCATCCAACTCCCCAAGAGACACATAGGGGCAAAAGTCTAAGGCGTCACAATAGGGCGAGAGGCAGAAGCAGGTGGAGCTGTAGAGGAAGTAGAGGAAGGCTCATAAGTGTGAACAGGATTCCCCTTCACCTTTTGAGAGGAAGAAGCAATCTGCCACTGCCCTATAAGGTAAGTTATTTTTAGTTGCACTTTTCCCCCTATCTTGTAATTAATGTAATTCCATTAAAGTAGGTCTATTCTTGGAGGAAGCAGACCAACCAAGGAGGGCCAAAAATGATGTAGCGAATACCCCCCACATGATACCAATGACTAATATCTAGTGTTGTGTATGACATGCACTACATCTTCGTGAGAGAATTTTAGACATTTATGAATAATAGAAGTGACTATGTTCATGAAAACTTGCCAAGGGATGCCTAGCTTCACTCTGAACAAGTCAGGTTCTAGAATGACGTCAAAGGTAGTATTCACAACCCTAGGTCGCACTAGGACAGAAAGAGTTATAGAACCATAAGGAGCAAGAGAGACCATCATGGGTACATATGGTGGTCTTCGCCTTTTTTTCTTCCCTGTGTAACGAATTTAGCAAAAGATTTTCCTCTGTAATGATATTCACACGACTCGCAACACCACAAGGACTCCTATCATAATGTTTCCATTGACGCAAGCGGGAATAGATAGAGGAGAAGATTTGTTATTCATGGGTAGGTCCTGCGATGTAAAGTTATATCTGGTGAACTAGTTGCAGGTTGAGGGGGAGGACTATGAGTAAACAAAACCACATTTACATACGCTAAGGCCTCGGGAGAAGCACTAGAAGGATCAATAATTAAATCCGCAGAGTGAGACAGAAACGAGTCCATATAAATCTACAATTCAATGTTTGCCTTAGCCATAAAATTATTCACATTCTGCTTTTTACCATCAAGGCGAATGGTACCATCATTGATGCGATCTTGTATCTCATGACGTAGGTGCATACATTGTTCAGTATCATGCCCATGGACACAATGTTATTGGTATAACACATTCCCATTATACCAATCGGGATAAGGCTCTCTAAGAGGTCAAGAATATTCCAATGTTATAACTTTATCCTTTAATAGTTTCTTCAAAATATAAGAGTAAGATTCAAACAACCTTGTGAACCATCTGTTGTGCTTGAGGCCTTTGTCATTAGTCACATCGACTACATTTGCAACAAATTTTCCTTTTCTTGAAATTGATACAATAGACCTTCCTTCGGGATAGGAGTGCGAGGAAGATCCCCTGAACTAAAAAATTGTCTGCTAATATTCTCGTAATGTCGCACACAGATGTGCGAAAGGATACTTCATTAAGGAAAACTTCTCCTGCCAAGGTCTCTTCAGGTTGCTAATAAACGCCTTCTATACAACTGAGTTGGGTAGCAGGTAAGAGATTTGTTAAGAGTGTTTGGTATTGAGTAATGAAATCAATAATCTTCTCATACTCTCATTGCTTATATCAGACGAGATCTGAGAACGTCATCTTCAGCCTGATGTTAGCCTGAAACTGCCAAAGAAACTTATTAACAAGTTGATTGAATGAGAATATAGAGTAGTCAGGGAAGGAATAGTACCACTCTAGTGTTGTGTCCTCGAGAGATCGAGGAAATAATTTGGCCATCAAGGCATCATGATTAAAGAAGTTTGTACACATTGCATTGAAAGATGACACGTGTTTGAGGGTCTCCTTTACCAATGTACTTCTAAAATTTAGAAATTTATATCCCTTGCAAGATGGGAGTGTTCAAAATCATCACTGACAAAGGGCTATGCTAGAAAAAGAGTTGAAAGATAGGTTGGGCAGAGGCTTGGGACAGGCTTGCTAGTTGGTTATGCATTTGACCCATATTATGTAGCAGGGCATTCAAAATAGGGTCAGATGAATAATTAGGGCATGTGGAGCTGCCACCAAAACCACCACCAAGACCACTGCTAGAGCCACCACCGGAGCCACCACTAGGGCCACCACCATAGCCGCCACTAGAGTTACATCATAGCCACCATTGGAGCCACTGTCGTGACCACCAACAGAGTTTCCGCCGAGCCACCAGACATACCAAAACCACGAGCCCCCATTTTTTCGTAAATCCCATTGCCAAGGATAGCACTACCCCTAGGAGGAATAACAGTGAATCCTAGAGGTATTTTCTCACTTTGACAGTAGGAGGTAGAGCAAGAGCATAGATGTTGATGGAAGGCCCCATTTCAGCCATGCCCTTACCACTGTAGGGACAATGGAGCCACCACTAGAACCACCACCAAAACCACTGCCAAAGCCACCACCAAAGGCACCACCATTGGAGCTATTGACATAGCCACCGTCAAAGCCACCGTTGTGACCACCACTGGAGCCACCGCCAGAGCTACTAGATATACTAGAACCACCAGCCCCTATTCCGCCATAAATCCCATTGCCAAGGACAACGCTACCCCAGGAGGAATAACATTGAATCCTAGAGATATTTTGCTCACTTTGACAAGAGGCGGAGTAGGAGCTAAGATGTTGATGGAAGGACCCGTTTTAGCCATCCATGCCAATGTCACAGCCATCAAGACACCGATTTTTCTTTCATAGGATCTGAGCTCATGACCTCAGGTAATACTTGACCTAGGTTTGTAAGAAGGGAGGTATGCTTCCATTAAATTGGTAAGGCCAAGGAGAAACTCTATGCCTCTTTGATCCTTGTCTAGCATATATTTGACCTCATTAACAACTCTAGCAGCCCTGGCCATGTTTTGATCTTTCCCTAAGTGATTTTTGAGATCCAATAGTCTCCTATCTAGAGCAATGATATGCTCCATAGGAATAGTGAGGACATCGTCATCGTTCAAAGGTGGGGCCGTAGGAGAGACAGGAGTAGGGGCACAAGTGGTTTCATTGAAGAAACTCATTTCTACCATTGATACTATCTCCTGGGAGGCAAGAGCCGTAGTGACCCTTGTAAAGTCCATCTCTAAGTTTCGTTGTCATGCGCTCCTTGTAACAATGTATATAGAAGTCGTAGACTAAGTTTTGAAGCTCATAAAGTGTCACAATGCACAAGTCCACAACCTGCGCAAACACAAGTGAAAGAACCTCAACACAAAGAAATAGATATTACAAGTTTCACATCATGTTCACCAAAATGTAGAGGAGGGCCCGGACAAACTGCTCAAGACCCCAAATCACGAGAGGGTATAGAACAATCAACTACCTTGATCTACCTCAAGCTAAGGGATTGTCTAAGATGAGTTTAATGTTTAAGGGGATGAAAAGGAAGGACAATTGATTTGTCATTTTCCTTCTATCAAGTCGAGAGTTTAAGAAGTCAGGTGAGAAAATTCCCGAGCCTGGATTGCAACTTAGGTAGCTCTCTGTCAAAGGACCCCAATGCAGAAGGATGACAATGCGATGCGCTTGCGTCCCAGTCAAGCGTTGGTGTCCATATGGATAGAGAGTACAAAGTACAATCAAAACTCAAAGAGAATTTATTAACGACCTGATACTTGTACAATTTGATATGATGACAGAAAACAAGAAATAACTAAATGACTAAAATAGCAAGAAGAATACTTTAAGAACTCTACGTTAGAATTTGATAAGAGCAAAGGTGGTACAAATCCAACTTACGGTCAGTCCAACCTCCCGCAAGCTCCACACAAACGAAGTACTTGCACAAACATCAACGGAAAAATGTTGGCATTGTGTATAAAAGACTACTGTGGTCAGTCCCCCACTTTGGTGTTTCCACCTCCACGAACAACCATAATAGCAATGATAGAGAAAATACAATAAAAAAAGATATTGAAGTAGAAGTGCTATGTGTTATGCTAACAATAATATGCTAGGAAAACAATACAACAATCCTGAATGAATGGATATCACCTCCCTAACAAGATGCTCTCAAGGCACGTGAAGGAAGATGTGAGCTTGCAAGCTTGTGAACACCAACATTGTCGCAACAAGAGGAGTGGACCAACCAAAGCACTATCTTTGAGCTTCAATGGAGATGGAAATTTTGTAGTGAAGTGAGTAGAATGCTGGAAAAGATCAAGAAGTGTGTAGAGAGATCAAGAAGTGTGAAGAAGATTGAATGAGATGAATGATATAGCAATTTGAAGATGAAGTTGGAGGCAAAAGAGTCGTTCGAGATCGGTCAAGGGTGTAAAAACGTTACACTTCATCGCCAATGGAGAGTTGTAATGCCTCTACAGATTCCAGAGGTAGGAATCTTGTTAGGATGGTAGTACGTTGCGAAGACGTCTGTGCACCGCATTAGCATCCCTAACAAAATATCCTCCATCGACACTAAAAACAACTGCCAAGTGGATGGGAAATGAATGAAGTGGAATAGCATCATCGGATTTAATTTATCTAAGGTAGGAGGTACGTAAACGGAGAATTTGAGAGGGGTTCAAATTCACGCCATTACACAACCTACATCTAGATTGATTATTGTGTTAAATATTTCGCAATTATTTTCTTCCTCTATCAAATTGTGGCTCTTATCTTCCATATTGTTCCCAAATTACTTAAAACCTTGATCCATATGTTGGTAGGTTAAGGCTCTGATACCATTGTAATATCCTTAGTAAGATATTTCTACTCTATTTAATGCCAATCAACACAATAGTTGGATTTATTACAAGATCCAAAAAAACAATATTACTCTCAAAGGACTATGTAGAAATGGATAAGAATGCCCTTTGAATGTGAATAATTAACACGACCATAATCCTACTACTCTTTATTAACTCCAATGGTGATTTCAACTTGCATTCAATTCACCTTTAATGGATTTTCTAGAACAACCACAACAATTATTATTATCAAAAGAAATTCCATAAATTAAGGAGATGTCACAAACTTACAAATCCTAGATGCTAAGTGAGCTACCCAACAATGAAATAAATAGGCATTATAGAAGCCACCAAATGTTAGGCCGGGTTGAAGTTAAAGTGCAATCCCTATGTGGAATTGCTCAATGTTGGACATAAGTTTTTTCCACAATCTAGTTGTGAAAATTATAGGGTTTTTATCCTTTGATCTCCAATAACAAATGAACATGATGTTCAATTTGTTTGAGGGAATAATTTTATAAAATATGGATGTTATCGTTGATCCTTGAGTTAGATCAAATAAGCACTTGAGCACCCCCCTCCAAGATTCAATTTCAAACTCTTTCATTTTCCTTTCAAAAGAAACTTGCCCACAAACCATTGGCTAACATTGCTTAAATAAATGAGCTTGATTACCTACATAGAAGGGCTTTATAATCTGGGGCTCATAAAATAGGATACATCTAAGTATTACAAAGCCATTTCCCTAGCCCGTGGGAAATGGTAAATAGGCTTAAGGAACATCCTAGACTCTTATGAAAGAGGGGTACATGACAAAGAGGGACATTTTACAAGATAGTTTGTGACTGAAGGATACAAGGATAGAAGAGAAGACTAAGAGTTAAACATGTTTGGTAAAGGGTAGAACCAAAAAGTATGTTTGACAATCTCTTTTTTTTCTTGTAGAACGACGAAAGTTTTTAGGCTATAAATTGGGCTTGACGGTTTGTTTGGAATTTCCAAAGGGAGGTAGTTAGTTTAAGCCATTTGTTGATGAAAAATACATTTTGCATTGATCCTTAATCATATTGGAGGGATGGATGGAATAATCTATGTATAGATTTACACAATAAGGAAGAGAACATTTACAACCTTTTTACCATTTCCAATCCTTAAGGAAATCACATGAACAAACCTATAGACATCTTGAACAAGAGGGAAAATGGGACCAATGGAACAATTTGAGAGATGATCCTTCTATTGGAAGAGGTAGTTTATTATTTTACTTGTAATTGCCTTGAAGGTTTCCGTTGAAGATTAGGGAGGTCTTAAAGATTTTTGAAGGTATGGACCCCTTTATTGAATAATAATTTTCCTCTGAGCTATTTGCAAAGAGTTAGAAACCTACCATTCACCTGGATAGGATAGTCCCACTAGATGGAGGAGGTTGGGAAGCTCAAGCCATGAATCAAGGATTAGATATTGAATTAGTTGTGGCGAGACAACTTGCCAAACCTTCCAATTTTTGTTAAATTCTACTAAGGCATGAGCCTTGAAATAGGATGCTAAAAGAATCTTTCCTTCCAACTAACAACAAACTATGATCCAAGAACTATAATTATATGAATATAAAACCAAGTTAATATTTTCCATAAAGCATCTCTATAAAAAAAACTCAAAAAAAATTATTTAACTACTAGAATAATAAGATCCAAGCCTCCCCATCTTTAAATTAATTTTTTCCCACTTTAAGTAAGATCCAAATTTCCCCATTTTAACTTTTTTTCCTATAATAAATAAACTTACACATCAAATAAGTTTTTTATTTTAATATGCATTATCTAATGATTAACTACACGTATTTTAAACTAAAGTTTAATAAGGTCGTTTTCAATTCATAGAAAAGAAAAAAAAACATTTTCATATTATTAAAAAAACTATATGTAAAATATCACTTCCCCTATAAATTTATAATATTTGAGGATCCATTCCAATATAATATCAATATTTAATTAAACTTCCCCATCTTTAAATTCGGCCACCTAAATTCCCGAGCCTGAAAATACAAGTTTAACAAAGTCATTTTCTATTTAAATACTTGAATTTCAAGAGTCATTTTCAGATTATCAAGAAATTATTTGCAGGATATTACTTCACCAATAAACTGGACATTATAAAATGCTCCTTTTTGTTTAATCTTTATTAAATTAAATAAAAATTGATAAATCCTTTTGCTAACATTTGAACTATTCTAGAAATGTCAACCCTAATCTAGTGAAATGCCACATGGATCGTACATAAGATATCCACCATTCTTTCATAGATTTGCAGAACAGGCTAAATTGACAACTGCTTATTAATTTAAATTTGGAGACCACTAATGGGTGTTTAAGAAATTATATGCTCTCTGGACGGCAAATAATCAATTGTCTCATTGTCTGTCTCTTTTTGCCGTCCACAGTTCCATTTAGTCTGAGAATACTATGTTTTATGGGATAATTGTATTAAAAAAACATGGGCATTTTTTTTCTTTTTTCTTAATGGATTACAACAGCATCAGTGACAATAACTTTAATGTTAATATAATTCATAATCATAACAATAATATACATACACAGATGATAGGCCGGCTTTCTGATTAAGAGGTTGGTCACTTCCATTTCCAAATGGAACGTACAAAACATAACAATTCATGCACCATCTTGCATGGAATTTGTGTTTCACACTTTCCTCTGTGTATAAATAAATATTCCAGATCATAAAGACAGCAAGATGATACTGAGAAACAACCAGTTTCAAGGATCCAGTGGCTTTGGGATCATCTGGGTATAATTCAAGTAAGAAAACAAACTTCGATGTATCCATGATAATTATTTGGCTTTTTTCATTATTATAGTATGTTTGAATGGATAATTAACTGGTTAGACATCTGGAACCTTGGGAAATTGTTTAGCCTTTTCCTGCTGGATTGTTAGGTTCCTCAGAGGTGTTCACTAGGAGAATTTGTTTGAACATTGTAGAGCTGGTATGATTTATTTGTTAGTTGGCTTGTCTTTAGTTACAGTAGGATTGCATTTGACAGGGAGTTCATGGGTATGGCAGAGAATGTTTATTCCGGATTGCTGTTAAATTTATAGGGAAACAATCATAAGGTTTTACAGTTTGCAATTGGGTTTATGACAGTAATGATCCTCATAAAATAGGTAAAAAATTGATGCAGTCAAATTCAAAAACATTTCAAATTATGTTTCATGAAGATCTAAGCTTCATGCTGTTTCGTGCTTGTGGGACACTTAATAAAGAGGAGAGAATTAGAATACTAGACTGAAAGAAAGAAAGAAACAACAGAAGAATCATAGAGGATAGAACAATAGAAAACTTCATATATTATTCATCAACATATTACAAATATATAATTTCAGATATCTGTAACAACATCCTATAATTCTGCTAAGATGACAACTAGCTGAAACTGTTGACAGGGAACTGTGATTATTGACAGTAAACTGGGACTCTTGACAACTACGCACAATTCTGTTGTTGACTCATTCATTTATGTTGGAGCATTAATTCCAACAGAGAGTTCTGGATTCATAAAAGAGGATGAAGCTCATTTATTTTTAGATATTGTATATTTAAAGAAGAATATATATTTGGGTTTGGATATTTATTTATTGCTTATTTGTAATTTGGTCTTGTTATATACGAAATTGAATCAAATTATGCAGTTAGGATACAATTATAGTGCACAAAATCGGAAGATGACAACTTCAAGTATAAGTAGTAATCGTGGAAGGAACTAAATCTGAATGAGGAAACTTTAGATTGGGACAGGTCAGAAAAAGCCGCAGAAAACTAGATTTTTTAACTGAGACAATTGAAAGTAGATCTTTGGAACATATATACCAAACTTGAAATTCAACTGGTTTAAGACATCATAAGTCTTGAAATATTTGACTTCTAGATTTTGTGGGCTTCTCACATGGTTTTTGGCTTTTGCATTTGGCAAATTAGGTGCTATGGAAGATTACTCTGCCTTCGAAGATTCGAACAATTTAACAAGAGAATTTGGAGATTTCTCAGTTGGACGGTCTGAAATTCTTAGTTCTGATGGTGAAGGACCCCTTGAAAAAGAAGATTCTCCTTTAATATCAAAGGATTTTATGGCGTTTCAACAAGGAAAAGTGTCTGCTGCCAAGTTGGCTAGCTCTGTGACTGATAAAAAGGAGAGAGAGGAGATGGTGCAAAAAATCATTCAAGAATTGAAGAACTCTCAAAAGCAATCTGCTCATAGAAGTGCACCAAACAATCTGGAGGCAGAAGCTCCATGTAGAGTTCTTGAAGGGCTAAACTCAGGAGCTTACAGCATCGAGTATACTGGTAACAATATTGATAATGTCAATCATGCCCCCGAAGTTCATAAGCCCACAGAATCAAGAAGAAAACCAAACTATAGAAAAGATTCCAATAGAAGAAAATGTGGTGATAGGAAGAAAAAATATTCTCCTTTAAGCTCAGTCAAAATAAACAGCGGGTTCACTCATGAGAACCAATCTTCAGTGACGAAATCCTTCAATAAGCCTAGATTGCATGCAGATGATTTTTCAGTTTGTTCTCCAAGAGACAATTACCAAGAAGATAGTTTTGAGCTCCTTTTGGATGAAAGTGGGAACCATACTATAAGGGCCTATGATAGATCTCATGATCTTAAAAGTTCAAGGAAGAAAAAACTGAAGAACCACATGAAGGTACATAGAAGCGCTCAAGAAGTAGACGATTTCATTGATTCTTCAACGGTACATGACAAATTTTGTGGATCTCCCTGGTCTTCATATGGAAGGAAAAAGGACAAAAGTCATCAGTCAAAAGGAATTCCAGGGGAGAGATTCTCATACAAGACAAATGGCTTCTCTGGAGCTCCTAATTATCTCCACTGTCAACCATTCTTTCAATTTGAATCTGTTACAGACAGCGAGCTAGTTTCTTCAGATGCATATCCTTTCGAGGAGACCCCATTGCTTAGATCACCCTATGAGAACCGAATCAGCTCTTGCTCATCTTTTGATGATCAGTGTGGTTTTGGCATTGCGACTTATTTTAGTGAGCTGGATCTCTACAATCTGAACAAAATTCATAGAAGAACCAGAAAATTAGGTGTCAGAGAGTGTATTACAGAGAAAGAATCTATACATGCGAAAACCATTGAACAAACATCAATGCATAGAAGCCTGAGCCAAAAGTATAGTCCCAAGTCATTTAAGGAACTGGTTGGACACACCATTGTAGCTCACGCCCTCTGTAATGCAGTCAGCAAAGGAAAAATTGCACCTTTTTATCTTTTTCATGGACCTAGAGGCACAGGGAAGACATCCACTGGAAGGTTATTTGGAGCAGCATTGAATTGTATGGCTGACTGCAATGCTAAACCCTGTGGAAACTGCAACGGGTGCTCAAAAAGCCCAGAAATCAAAGAGATGGACGCAGCATCAAAATGTGTTGACATAGAAAGAATGAAAATATTCCTCCAAAGTATTAAGTACTCTTACTCAGTTCCTCACTTCCAGGTATTCATAGTAGATGAGTGCCAAATATTGACACCAGAAGCTTGGACTGTATTGTTAAATGGGTTAGAAGAAAAGTCTAGTTCTGTAGTATTTATTATGATTACAACAGATGCAACAAAGCTACCCAGGATTGCACTATCTAGATGTCAAAAGTTTCATTTCCCAAAGCTAAAAGATGGAGATATCTATGGGAAACTTGAGATGATTGCAGCTGCAGAGGGCATTGACATTGAACAGGATGCCTTGCACTTGATTAGTGCAAAGGCGGATGGATCCTTAAGGGATGCTGAGATCACATTGGATGAATTAAGTCTTCTTGGAACAAATGTTACAAGAGAAATGGTCAACCAACTTGTGAGTATTCAATCTTTCGTTGTTTCGAAGTTCATTACAATTGCTTTTAACTCTCTGGTATCATAGTAGCTAGTTAAGTATTAAAAAATAAATGGTTTTGAAAAGTTTGAATTTGGAAAGAGTTTCTTGTCTGAAGACTGTACTCTTATTTTCAAATCACAGGTAGGGCTAGTGCCTGATGAAAGACTTGTAACTTTACTTGGCTTGGCTTTATCAGCTGACACTCTGGGCACCGTGAGATCCATTAGAGAAATTATTGAATCCGGAGTACAGCCACTGGTTCTTGTAGAACAATTAGCATCTCTGATCACAGACATTCTTGCTGGCAGTTGTAAACAGTCTGCATGGTTACAAGAAAAAGAAAGATTCTGCAGGGGAATTTTTTGTAAGTATCACTCTTTGAAACAATCATCTGTCAAAGAAACTTTCAATTTTGTGCTATTCTCAACTCAGCAATTGTATATCACCCTAACTGATCCAGAATAAGAAAATTTGTAGGTTTTAGAACTTCGTAGATTATCTCTCAAATTTAGGTTGATGAGGTTCTCCAGTTTGAAAAGTAATCCAACCAAGAATTATATTTTCTGCAATATATGCTTTCAATTCACCTTCCTGCTCTAGAGAATGCTATAATCTCGGGTGCATGTAGGATTAAAATATCAAACACAAGCTGTGGTCCTGTGGCTTGGCTATTGTTAGTAGCCTCTTCTTACTTACTGGCCGTTGTCTCATGCTTCATGAATTATGATGATTGTGCAGCATCAAAGGAAGAATCAAAGAGGTTACGACATGCCTTGAAAATCCTTTTGGAAACAGAGAAACAGCTAAATTCATCAAACGATCACACAACTTGGATTACAGCTGCTCTTCTGCAGTTCGCACCTGATGATTTTTACCTATTTTCTACACCATCTTTAAATACTAGCCTAATACAAAGTCCAGTGGCATTACTTGACACAGTTGAAAAAGAAGCAATTGATTTGGAACATCCTACAGAGGAGCACTTGTTTAGAAATGACCGCTGGGAGCATTACCAACTTGAATTTGAACTTATACCGCCAAGAAACTCAGAAGAGATTACAAATATTAACTCTACTGTTGTACCAAGTCCATTTGTCTCTGATATAGGTCCAGAGAATGCAACCAATCCTTTCCAGACTAGAAAGTACATACATCATAGAAGCCATTCTTCTAGTCACTCACAAAAACTGCAGGTCATCTTTGAAAATGTTAGCGGAATTCCAGAAAATAATCATCTCCATGCGCATACTCTAGACTCTTTAGCGGATGCCAGTGAAGCTGGGCAAAAGGAGCTCAAACTAATGAGTCTGGGAAATACAGAACAGATATGGCAAAAGGTACTAGAAAAAGTTCGATCTTCTCATCTCAAGGAGTTACTTCAAGGAAGAGGAAAGTTATCATCTGTTTTTGTGTCCAAAGGTATGCATCTTCTTTGTTCATCTGAATTTCCTATTGCCTCTACATTTCTAATCATGTTCATGTAATTTAAAAGTGATGTATTATCATGATTTTAAAGGGTATGAATGTGTGCTAATGCCTAAGATTGTTAGAATTTACTGTCCATCTGATGTCCTGTTTCTTCAGTGATTGAGAGATTGTGTAATGACTTTCCATCTTACGATTTATAATTTCTTCTGTCCAGCCAATCTTTAAGCAAAGGGCCAAGGTTAAATCGGCCCACCAGATGCCTTATTAGTATTTTTATTATTTAATGTTACCGTAAGAGTATGCTAATATATGCTTATATGCTATTTGATTTCTTATAGGTTTTAAGGCAATTATTCAATCCAACGAATATACATATCTAAATTCAAACTGTGCCAAACCTAGTTGTGTCCCTCTGGTTTCAAAATACCTTCTGGAAACATACTTGCAACGAGCACTTGTTAGCACAACTGTTATTTCTGTAGACAATCTACTCGTATGTTTTTCTTTCCTCGTCTTCCTGATTATGGACTGGAAGATTGTAGCACTTGTTTCCTATATTCCTTGAAAGAAAGCAACACTTGTCACTTTGTGCTCATAGATTTGCATTAGAGAATGCCAAATTAGAGCCCAACTTCGTTTAACAGTTGAGATATATTAATTTCTTACTAGGGTTGTTACAGCAATGAATTTTCTATCTGGAGACAGTTTCTGAGATGGGCATGATGACCAGGAAAGTGAGATCAAATGAGAAAGGATTTCCCCTCTTTGAATACATAGTTTGTAACTATCCACTAACTAACGAGAAAAATAAAATAATATCTCTTATGTTCACCAAAACACAGTAGAGCGTATCCATAGTTATCAAATCTGGATGAATTTGGTTCCAATCCAGCTGGACCCAGGTCTAGGTCCAGCTCGATTTGTTTGATTCAATCTGTCCTTTTCAATTCCTATAGAAATTTTGGGATTTTGAAGGAATTGATTTTTTTTAAAGCTGGTAACTATGGTATGCTCTACTAATATATGAAATCTGTTCCTTTCTTCGGTTTGTCAACAAATTCTAATAGTTGGTGGCCTTGTTTATGCATTTCTTCAATGGAAGTTTAATTAAATTGGCTCTCAAACAATCCGTAAGAGACATCACCTTTGACCCGTTCGCCCTAAGTTGGCATTAGCAAAGGATAAAGTTAGAAATGCAGTCACATGAAGAGGGATATTAGCACATTTGAGTTTGTATTGTGTGTTGTTTAATTTCTCTAACGGACACATCACTAACATCTGGTACTTTTTCATGGCAGCAAGTGCTGTGGTTCACCTAAAGTTTAAGTATAGGCATGACAAAGAACAAGCTGAAAGGTCAGAAACAAGCTTGTCCAATGCATTCAATGAGGTCCTTGGTTTCCCTGTTGAAGTGAAAATAAGACTGCGACATGATACTGCAGATGAGGACGAAAATTCAGAGAGTAGTGCTGATGATTTTAGCAAGAATCAGGAAGGCATGCCCCATAGTGAGGAAAAGAAAATCTTTACGTCCAAAGCTGTAAGAAGACAGAATGCAAGAGCAATCAAAATTTGGCCACGCTACCGAAGGAGAAATAGAATTGCTGGAATGCTTGACAAAATACGTGGATTTTCTGAGCCTGATACAAATACACTCCAAGTTAGTTCAGAGGATGATGAAATATGTGAAAAATGCAGCATTCACCAAGACAACTTAAACAGAAAAGATATACCTAAAATAGAGGAGCAATTCAATGATGTCTACCCACACACAGAGGACTTGGAGCAAAGGTCTTCCACATCAATAGGCATAAATTCAACTACCTTTGAACAGGCTGAAGGAAGCATTGATGCGTACAGCCAAGACTTGCTGTTTGATCATGTCAGCTCAGGACGAAAGCATAGCAGTGGGAGAAGGATCAAATTGGACATGAGCTTCAAGGAAGCCAAGAAAGCAGGCTCTTATCCAATACTAACAAACATGTGAGCATAAATTGTTGTCTTTGATCTTTGTTGGTGTTTCTGTAAAGCACTGGTTTCCTTCTGCTTATATGCCAAGATTATGGGGCATTTAATTTTTATTTTATTTTTCATGGTAAAACAGCCAATAGATCATATTAATTTAGCAAGAAAGATAGAAAACAAAGAGAACTTCAAAAGTGTATTATCAACTTCAAAGAAGTCAGCATAGACTTTCTTCAGCTTATATTCAGGTTAATTCGATCTCATCAAATTTGCCCCACACTTCCGAAGCATTACAGTTCTTACACTTTGGGGTATCAGCCCAAGTTGCCTTGTCTTGCATCCAACATCGGCCTTTATACTTCTCATGGCATGTCCAAGGAGTACCTTGACACATACAACCCCCCATCTTCTATAGCCTTCCCATGTATGTCTGGGATCTGTTCTAACAAGGTTACCCAGGGATGTATCTAAACTTACTACCAAGCCTTGCACTTCACAATTCTCATGTCCGCAGGCATATTCATTCATCCAATCTAATCTTATATAATTCTTATGTCCTAATGAGAGGCATCTATTCCACTAAGGTCACTTATACTTACACCTACCCTTGTCCCTTGTAGTTCTCATGCCATATCCCCAGAACATTCTAATCCAGTAAAGTTGTCTAAACATGAACCCAAGCTTAACCTTATAGTTCTCCTGGAAGAGAAAGGCCAGCTTTTCATCTCACAACTTTTATTAAGCAATCAAAATGACACATTTTTGTTAGAACCTCTTACCACTTTGGCATGTAACCCTTTTATCCTGATAATAGGTTCAGCAGAGAGACCTGAAACATCTGAAATTAAGCATGATATGCAGTCAGATCCAGAAGCACTGAGCAAAGCTATGGGATCAAACCACTCCCTAAATTTCTTTGTTCTTGGCCTTTCCCAGAAATAGGAGTATTCAGTTTTAAGAACAATATAACTCATCGTCACCAAACTATGCATAAAACCAAGATTTTTACTGATCATCAAAAGTTTTGGCCATTTGGGTATGCAGGGCAGGTCATTCAAAGCACAGATCTCCTTTCTACAGGAACGAAGTCCACGTAAGTAAATTACCTTACAACCCATTAGTCCACTTTACTGCAGATTTCATATGTGAGTAATTAATTGATACTTCATAATCTACTGATATACTTGGATTGCTTAGAACAGGTCAAGCAACACAAGTGGAAGCAGAGGAGCAGCAAATTCCTGCTGAAGTTTGCTCCATGTACAGATTCATCTATTGCAATCAATGCAAATTTATTGAAGAAGGGAACAGCTTTATAAATTACAACCGCTGAAAATTTTCTACCATTCAATGTTGAAGCCCGTGCAGCTTACAATGAGAGAATTTAATGAATGATATCTCATCTCTGTCTATATAAATACCATTGTATTGACCATCCGTTGAAAGTATAGAATACAATACCTACTGATTTTCTGAGATAGATTGTTTGAGTTGATAGTATTATGTACTTGCTGGAACATGACTATTTATTATTATATGAAAAAGATAGTGTGATTATTAATTGTTATGCCTCACGTTCAATGTTCTCTTCATTCTTACGAAAAAGTTACAACACCCTGTTTTAGATGAAGCAGGGAGGTTACAATGATCCCCCAATCTATAAACCCTCATTCAACCTGTCATTCAAAACTGCATTCATGGGGTATTGTCTGCAAACCTCTTTAAACAGTGTGATTTGATTAATGAAAATTGTATAGTTTGTGTTTCTTCTTCTTCTTATAGATTCATTTTAATTTGGGTATCTTTCCTGTCATGAAAATGTAGAAGTGTAATTTTTATTGAAAGTTGTTATATAATTTAAGTTATTTTATATGTACTCATTTTTACAGATGCATTTTTATCGTTAGATTTATATGTTCCTCACCTGAGATCAAATTTGTGATGTGTCAGTGGCATGATTTGTAAAAATGACTCCAAGACTTAGAGTTTTCAAATTCAAATTCCTCATATTTGTATGTTTCTCACCTAAGATCAAATTTGTGATTTGCCTCATTTGTCTGATTTGTAAAAATGACTCCAAAACTTATAGATTTCAAATTAAAATTTAAGCCCGACCTACCTCTTCCAAAATTAGTTGTCAAGTACAAAACATTTTTTATTTATTTGGAGTTTATTTAAGAACTAACCCTAATTCATTTTTGATCATCATAGTCTAGAACTCACAAGAGAATCCCATAGCTATAATCATCAGACCATTAAAGCTAATACATGTTTACTTGTTGCCCTCAATTTCTTAGGAGTTTGATCAAAGTGATACAATTCCCTCTCATTAGCAAACTTCCATATACACAACCAATTTTTTATGCAAAAACAGATACATACATTCAAAGTGGACTAAGAGTGAACATTAGAAATTTTAGAAATTGATACATTAAAGTAGACAACAAATTTACAAATTCATAGATGTTCATATTTTCATTTCTATTTTTTCTTGTATATTAACCAAAATCACTTACAATTACTTGTCACATTATATTTAGTTTAAATTTCTAATTAAATACCTTTTATTAATTTAATTTATGTAACTATTTAATACTTTACTCCAATTAATTATAAATACCAACTATTTAACTCTTAAAATAATTATTTGATTTTATCTATTTTACTCTAAAACTTTTCCATTTAAAAGAGATTTTATTCTCCCTTTCAAATACACTATATTAATAAAAAACATGATTCAATGTTTAAATAACTTAAAGATAGAGAGTAGAAGAGATGGAGGGAGAGATGGGAGTGAATAAGATAGAGAATAAAGAAGGGGGAGTGAGGGAAAGGATATACATGTATAGGGATAGAGATAGAGAAATAGATGTAGATAGATATAGACAGAAAGAGATAGAGAGAGGAGTGAGAGAGAGAGAAAGAGATAGAGGTAGACGTAATGAGGTATAGATAAAGAGGGGGAGTGAGAGATAGGGAGATAGAGATAGAGGGGGCAAGAGTGAAAGAGAAATAAGGTGATCAAGATAGTTAATAGAGAGGTATAGATAGGTGAAAAGATAAAGACATAGAGATAGAGGTAGAGAAGGAGAAAGAGGGAGTGTGTGTATATGAGTGAGAGAGAGATATTGAGAAGGATATATATTTACAAATAGATAGAGAGGGAAGGAGAGAAAGAGAGACATGAGAGAGTAGAGAGAAATTGAAAGAGGGAGTGATAAGGAGAGAGGGAGAGATAGGGATAGATATAGATATAACTTGGGAAATATAGAAGCGGTGTGAAAAAAATAGATAAATGTATAGAGAGGGAGCAATGGAATGGGAGAGAAAGAGGGATAGGGAGAAATAGAGATAGAAAGAGGGAGATGATGAGAGAGAGGGAGATGGAGAGATAGAAAGATAAAGATATAGAGAGAGAGAGGTAGAGAGGAATATATAGAGGGGGCAAGAGTGAGATACAAGTGATAGAGAAATGCAGTAGAGAGGGGGTAGAGGTAGAGAGATAGAGATAGGGAGGGAGGAAAAGGGAGTGTATGTAATATTATAATATTATGCTAAAAATAGTTACATTATTAAATACATATAATAATTATTGGGACAATGAGGGTGAAAATTATTAAATATATATAATAATATTAAAATTTATAGAAAACTTATTTTCAATAATAATAAGCATAATATATTATAATTTTAAAAATAATACAAATGTAATATAAATATGTTAAACAAAGTAATAAAAAATTCACTCCTTGAAAATGATATATCTTGATGTTTTTTATATGTGTTATTTAATAAGATAGATATGCTAGTTAATACTTTACTCCAATTAATTAAAAATACCAACTATTTGACTCAAATAATTATTTGATTATTAATTATTTTACTCTAAAACTTTTCCATTTAAAATACATTTTATTCTCCCTTTCAAATACACTATATTAATAAAAAAACATGATTCAATGTTTACAATAGCTTAAAAAAAAGAGAGCTTAAACTATAAAATATAAAAAATCTTTGTATCTTATTATCATTCCTTTAAATATTTATTTCTTTTTATAATTATAATAGCTATTTAATTTATAGTAATTATTATACTTATAAAATTTATTATAATTATAATTTTTTCACAATAATTTTAATTTCTTCTTTATATTTTAAATGTAAATATATATATATATATATATATATATATATATATATATATATATATATATATATATATATATATATATTTGATCGGTAAGAAGTTGTGGACATGGGGTCCACTCCCATATGAGATATATAAGAAAGAAGACTTGCATCAACCCTCTAATAGGGGTGAATTCAATGATTCCAAATTGGAAAGAAAGCAAAAAATAGACTATTATAGTAGCCCACAATGCCTTTACCTATAGTGAACCAAAACAAAGAGCGCCTACCATAAAAATAAGAGACAAAAAAGAATTACACCACCCAGATCATGTTGCCACATTTTCCCTCTTCTTGTTTATCTAATGTGGAGGAATATATCTCCTTCTTTTAACTTTTGTCCAGCCTTGATCGTTTGAGTGACAATTTCCTTTAGATTTATCTTTGCAGCCCTGCCCATTTGAGGGCATCAAAACATCCTGGGAGGGGGTCAACATTTCCACAAGTTGTTTTTTTGTTGTTACTAAGGTTTCAGAAGTCGAAGACCTCTATGAACAAGTTGGCCTTTCCAAGTGGCCTGGGTTGCTTGGCTGTGGGGATTCCTGATTTACCTTTGGCTCTGGGGAATTTCCTTTTCTTTTCTCACTTTTTGCTTCTTGAGATCCAACTTTGAAGGAGAGGTATTTTATTTGGGAGGGTGCATTATATAATAGTGTTTGGGGGAAGAGTTCTTCCACCAAGAAGCCTCCCTATTTAAATGTTAATATTTTATTAACAATTGATAGTATATTATAATATATATTTTTAAGATTTAATATTGACCAGTCATAATAAATCTATTGTTTTTAATAATTCACAATTTAAAATATTGTTAATTTTACAAATATTATATTGTGTTTATTTTAATAAGTATAATCTTATATAATATAATAATATTTATCATAATTATAATCTTTATAATAATTTAATAATTTTTAAATAATCATATAATCTTTTTAATATTTTCATTATTTTTTTAAAAATTATTGGTTTCATTTTTTTTATTGGGTCCTCTTTTTATACGATTTATATTTTATGTCATTTCATAATTTATTCTCTTTCTCTTAATGGTGGATTATCAAATGTGAATCAAAAAGTTGATTCAAAAAATTATATTCAATTACAACAAAAAAATATTTCGATACATTATTAAAAATTATATCAAACAAAATATTAAAGAAAAAAATAGCTACCAATTTATGAAGCACTTGTCATGAGACTAGGAGGTAGTGGTGGATCATCCCAAGAACATAGTTAGCCCAATAAAAGGCTCACTCAAGGAAGGATCAAGTACCACCTAACCAACTTAAACATCCTACATTGCAAGATGTTGTAACAACCACCCCTCGGTTGCTACCAATTTTTTTTCTCTTAAATCAATTCAAGACAATACCCAACTTAATCATGAACATCATCCATGTAGCTTAGAATTGCTAACTTCAAAAATTCTTCATTTACCATGGTGGCTCCAATTAGACATCGCCACTTATTTTCATACACATGAAAGTGGTAAGCTCCCAAGGTTAAGGTCATTCCTAGACCCAGACCTAAGCCTCGAGGGTTCATTCGTGATGACCTTGCCTATGTATCCCTTCGTAGGAAATCAGAGGCTTCACAGTTCGCCCACCAAAGTTAGAGAGAGTTCATTCTCTCCTCTTGTGTGAGATCTTTGATCTCACCTTTAAACCATGACTATTCATTATGTGTAAGCTATCAACTTATCCCATTGTAATATAATGATATCAAAATGACCACCAAGTGATGGTCCCACCAAACATTACCAATTAGTAGTGTGAAATCATACACAATTACACAAGGGTCATATCTTTTCATAACCCCCCAATTCCCATAGGGTGTAACTCAAGCATACATCACATATACACAAGGTGACTAGCTCATACACATCACAAGTACAAAGTGACCAGTTCTTGCATACGTCACATATACAAGTGACTAGCTCCAACATCTATCACAGGTACAAGGATAAAGAGCTCATGTGTACATCACAAGTACATCCATGACTAGCTAACATGTACATATCAAGTACTATAGTGATTGAATCATACATATGTCATAAATACAATGGTGATGAGCTCGTGTGTACATCACAAGTACATCCATGACGAGCTCAAGCATACATCACCTATACACGATGGCTAGGTCCATCTTACATCACAAGTACATTAGTGATGAGCTCATATGTACATCATAAGTACAATAGAGACTAACTCATACATATCACATTCACCTTGGCTAACACACTTGTCCTTAGTGCATCCCAAATAGAAAAGGAATGTTGGTGCATTGAGCACTACACCATGGGTCCCATCCTTTTCTCTGGTCTTCTACACCATCAGACAACTAGGAAGAGGATTCAGTGCATTCTATGCTACATCATGGGTCCACCCTCAACTTAATAGGGTCAAGTATCCCAATTCACGTCAAGATATTCCCAAAACTATGCTATGAGGTTGGTTTAACTATTATCTACCTATTCTTCATTAGAAACTATCTTCCCTCCAATTCATCAGATGACTAAGCAACCAAGGCTACCCATCACTAGCATAGAATTCTCCTTGACTACTATCCATCTTGAGCATAGTACTACCCCTAGACACTTGTCAATCTCGAGCATAATAGTATTACTCTTTGACTATTGTCCATCTCGAGCATAGTACTGTCCCTAGACACCTGTCAATCTTGAGCATAATAGTACTGCTCCTTGACTACTTTCCATTTCGAGCATAGTACTACCCCTAGACACCTATCAATCTCAAGTAGAATAGTACTGCTCCTTGACTATTGTCCATCTCGAGCATAGTACTGCCCCTAGACACCTATTAATCTCGAGCATATTAGTATTGCTCCTTGACTACTGTCCATCTTAAGCATAGTACTTCCCCTAAACACATGTTAATCTCGAGCATATTAGTATTACTCTTTGACTATTGTCCATCTTGAGCATAGTACTGCCCCTAGACACCTGTTGAAATCTTGAGCATATTAGTATTGCTCTTTGAACCATGCTTAGCACTATAATTGGAAGATAGGTTCTTAACGAAGAATAAGTAGATCACAATCGACATAATTAGAAGCCTATACATAGTCATTTACGTATGATGTTAATATTCACAATACATAAAAGAATTCACTTAGTACCAACATGAGATGAGCTCAACTCAATAGGTAACCAGCATCAGATAGTCCAATTCATTCATTTCCTTCAACTTACTATTCAAACACACCTTCTATATAGAATACAAGTTATCAGGTTTTCTTTCATAACCATCTAATACACATTTGGCCTCATCTGAAGCCTACTAAAGAGAGAAGGTCAAACCAATTGGGAACAACCCCAAAATCTGGGAGTTATCCCCCCTAGACTCTCCCCCTATGGACTTGAGGCCACAAAGGCATCCTTCACCCAAGGATCACCTATGTACCCGCTTCCAAACAAATCAAAGTCACACATAGTTTACCTTCTCGTGGAACTCATTACTTCTAAATAGTCCCATTCATAGAATATTAAATATTCATGCTTACCATAATCCCATTAATATTCTTGATCTTTTGAATTCCTTTACCTTATGGTGCAACCCCATATCAAATTATGATAGTCTAGTCAATAAGCTAGATAGTTTATTCATATTTTCCACTCGATCTAAACCTAACCTTAATGGTTATTACTAAGGTATCAAGAGATGCTACATAGGATTTATCTCATAACTTGATCTCAACCGCATTGTCGAATTAACAATAGTTTCCTTCCATTTGGTATAACATTTATATTGTGATTCATTATAGGTATAATAATAATTTCAATATCAAGGTTCTCGCATCTAAAAGATTGATCTAGACATCATGAAGTCATATAAAGCATGTACCATGGTATCAATGGATTATCAAAAGTATAGAGTTTCATCTATATGTTTAGTAAAGTATTATCGCATTTCTACTAAATGAAATCACCCTTACAATATCATGCAACCAAGTACCAAGGCTCATATTAATTATATATGATTTGTGGTTCATATTATAAGGTTATCTTGTAGCTAAAGATTTGATCTAAAGACTCTTTTCCATTTTGACTAGTACACCTTAGACAATAACATCTTATGAGAATAAATTTTCAAAATCAATTCCATATACATAAATTATACATAACATCCTAGTCAATATAAAATAAATCTTGCCACATCAGACTATACGAGGACAATTAGGAAAACATCTTCACAAGGATTACAAACTTGCTTAAAGCATGAGCTATACTTGATTCATACATGGATAGTTGGCATCACTATATCCATTAAAGAATCATATGAATATCTATAAACTCAATAATATTAACAATAATAATATCCTTAACCCATTTGATTTATTTAACCTATTAGACAACCCCGTGTTCTAGTAATAGATTGATTTATAGACTATGTAATATTTACTCACTAAAATTTGACCTTAATGATCAACAACGAATGATTTCATAAATAATATGTTTACAATTCAATTATTATATTATGATCATTAAGCCCTTACTATGACCTATTACGTCCCACCTTACATACTCACAATTTTATGCATAATTCTAAGCCAAATCTTAACTTTAATTTTGGCATCCCTATCAAACACAATCTAAAGGACTTTTTCCAATGGGAATGCTGTAACAAAATCAATAACAATGTTGTCCCTTTCAAACCATTTTAAAATTTAAGACATAAGTATATTAGTCTCGATTCACTAGCAGATCCAAAATGCAATAAATGGATTGTACCCTCATACAAGACCCAACAGTACAAAATAAAATATTTCAATACATCAAGGAAATCCTTTAGCTCAAGAACTTAACCATTAATTACAATAGATTATGAACTCCTCTATCGAGATTGAAATGGATAGGGAACACTTCCGTATAAGGACATGCTCCCTTCTTATCTAAACAAGGCACAACCACTGTTGGGTGGATTTATTTTTTAACAATGTAAAAGAATAGCATAATAAAAGTATGAGATCCTACTGGAATTGCATCCAATTTATTTGACTATTAAACTGCATATTTAAGGTCTTAATCATGACCATAGCACCAAAATAAATTTGTTCGAGTAATACTAACAATCACTCAAGGGGTGAATGGATTCGAGTGTGCACCTAGAGTTTAGCCAGACCACAAATAACATCTGGAGTATGGTGTCGAACAACTTAGGCATCTGGAAATTCTGTTACAGACCTCCACTCTTGTCAGTCATGCCTTTCGATGGCTCCTTTTGCTTCATTCGCCTTTATCTGCATTTTCTCCACAACACCTCTATTATTCTTCCTTCTGACACTCCCAAAATTGCCTCTACCCTATTTTCTCACATTCTGGGGTTTTATGGTATTTCCCTGTTCTCGAACTACTTGAACTTGTGCCTTTATGGTGGCCACGACTAGATCTCCCCTCTGTGTGTTTTCCTCTCCCATCTCGCCAAGCATGGTTTGACCCTTCTATCATGCAGGCTCTGAATTCTCTCACATGGTTTATTTGCCTTCCCTTTCTTCCACGCAACTCCCCACATGACTCTATTCTTCTCGTTCCCATACACCCTTCCTCTGCATTCTCTCGTCTTTCTTTGGAGGACAAGACTTGCATCCCAAAGGATTCTCCCCTCTTTACATTTCATTTACAGGCAGAGAGGATCTTGGCGGGATTGTGGAATTTGGCTTTTTTCCTCCCTTAAAATTTACATACTCTTAATGATCTTTATGGATGCCCATAATTACCACATGAGCTCTCCTTGTAGTGTAGACAAGGACACAGTCAAAGTTCTGGAATTTACACCTGCCAATTGCATTTTATTTAATTTTATTTTTCCTACGCAACCTACCATTTGTACACCCCAGGGAATGAATGAATGAATGAATGTTTTTAATCACGTCCACGAGGCCAAGCAGCCTATGGGACCCAAAGATAGCAAGCGAAGAGACGTGAACCCCAGAAAATGCAAAAAACCTAAGTTTCTTTTTCTTTCTGCATCTTGGATCTTCTGCTGTGAATCTTGATCAGAAAATCTGCAAACCCTATTATCTTCTCTTCTTCAAACAGATCACCCAAATTGTTCCCTTTTAATGTCTCAGTATAATTGATCCGAATGTCCTTGTAAGCTGAACATTCCCTGATGTAGTGCCATTCTGTCTCAACCACTCCTTGAGTGCAATATCTACACCTTCTGTCTGCCCACTCCTCTTTAGGTATCATCCACCTTCCGGTCTCACATCTAAGCTGGTGCGAACTTGTTCTAATCTGAGCTATCAACATTTTCGCTTTCCATTTTATTTCCATTCCGATGTAGGTCTTTTGTGTGTGGTCATGCGTAGGGTTAAAATGTTTGACATAGTATTCTTTCTTCCTCCCAAGTGGCCCTTTCCACATGCTTTCTTTGAACTTTCCTTGCACATACCTTTTTATTTCCCTATTGGCATTTGGACACTCACTTATGCTAATACCCCACTTGCTCATCCATTTGATATTCTGTTTCATCCACGTGCTCTTTCTTCTATCTAATTTTTCATTTGCTGCCATTTTTGGCCAGCGATGAGTCTCCATGTTATCTAGTCTTCTTAGATAGCTTAGCAACCGAGACATAGCAGACGCTTCAACAGGGAAAGCCCCGGCCTCAGCTAGAACAATCTCGTAAGGGACAGTAGATTTAATCCTGAGACTCTGTGTGATTAAATGTTTTTGTAATCTCTCTATCTGTCTCCACTTTTTTGCTGAGGTGTTGCTACCCCAAACTTCACAACCATATAGCACCACTGGAACAACTAAAAGCCCAAAAAGAGTTTTCTTTGTCTTCCAATCCCATAACTCGGCCCTTCTGCATCTATTTTGCAATGAGTGTAAAGCTTTCCATCCCCCTTGTATCCTCTTTGCTCTACACGTTTCCCAGCTGAGTTTGTTGTGGAAATCAAGGCCAAGATACTTATATTCATTGACCACCTGCAAGGGGCTGCCTTCAAAAACAAATTCCCTATGAACCTTCTTTCTCTTCAAGGTAAAGATCATGACCTTAGTTTTGGTAGTGTTCACTTGCATCCCCACCTGATGGCAAAAGAGCTCTAGCGCTTTTAAGTGTTCCTTCAAATCTTGTGCTGTTTTTGCCATTAAGACCAGATCATCCGCATATAAAAGCAGCTTTATGACATAATTGGTCAAGTAGACCCCACCCCCACCAAACTTATCGATCCACTCCTCTAATTTGTCAATGTATATCCCAAATAAAGTAGGGGATAAAGGGCATCCCTGCTTGACCCCGATATCGCTTCCAAAACGTTCTGAGAATCCTTGTTTGGTTCGAATTTTGGCCCGAAGGATCGCCATGCTCATGAATGACACACACCTTTTTATTTCATGCGCACCATGCTCATTAATTTTAGGTTGTCATTGATCGTAAGGAGGAGTTTTCCCAATTAATGTCCTCTATGAAATAGTCCTTCTATCACGGGTGTGATAGATGCATAATAGGTAACCGAAGCATGATGGTACAAGTGCCAACACCACCCTAAACAAGGGAAGGTTGCCCGAAAGGTTGCCCGAAAGGTGTAGTGTTCATCTTGCCACAAGATGAAATCCAATCCCATGTGTTGATGACGAAGGGAAAATTGAACATGGCTTTGTGAATGATTCCTTTGGCAAGATACATGAGGCAATAGGTCTTGTGGTGGGTTGTTGAATAAGATTTCATGTTAATTTTTTTGTAGTTTGGACATGTGTCTCCATTCCCAAGAAATTTAATTATTTAATTGATCTTCATCTAGAGACTTCTAGAATCTAGTTAGTTAGGGTTTGTTAGAGTCTAATTAATCTTAGCCATTGATTGAGATTAAATCATGGCCATTGGTTTTTCAATGAGAAAAGTATAAAAGGGGATCAATGGAAATTTGGAGAACACACACTTGAGAATAATTTGCAGTGATAGCAAGTAGATTTGCAGTGTTAGCAAATAGTTTTGCAGTGATAGCCTTGGGGACAACAGTAGTGGAATTTCAACAGGAGAAATTGAGGGAGAATTTTCAAAGAAGAATATTGTTGGAGCTCTGCCAGTAAGAGACAAGTAGTTTATGTATCTCTTGTTTTGTTAAAGTTTAATAAAATTCCTCATCTGTAATACTGGTTTTCCCTTCGGGGTTTTTCCAGGGACAATTTGTCCAAAAATATTGTGTTCATTATTGTGCATGTTTTCTTCTCTATTCTTGTGATTTTATTTGTGAAGTTGCAGTTGTGTTATTTTTTAATATTTGTTGTGAATTAATTTTTGGCAGTCAAATAATCTATATAGATAGGAGATTAATAATCAGTAACCGCAATATAATTTTTCACATGGTATTAGAGCTAATCTGAGGGCAAAAAAGCTCAGCACGGGCACAAGAAAGAAAAATTGAGGGTTTATAAAACCTAGTTCTACCTCTTCATAATTGTTTTTATTATTATTATTTTATTTTTTGAGATGGTCTCAACAGGTTTAAGAGATCAGGACAGATTGGATGGAGCCTCAAATTTTGGTGTTTGGAAAGCCAAAATTTCTTTATTGTTGGAAGAGAATGGTATCAATGAATACGTGACCAATGTTGTAGCGGTACCTACAAATCCAACATAGCTCTTAGCATATAAGAAGGAAGATGCTAAAGTGAGGAGGCTGATTCTTGATAGTGTGAAGGACCATATTGTTCTACATATTGCAAAATTAGATATAGTGAAGAAGATGTGGGACACCATTCTGAATCTATACCAGAATGCTACCACTAATCGGAAGTTAATTCTCAGAGAAAAGTTGAGGAATACCCGGATGAAC
This sequence comes from Sequoia sempervirens, assembly GCA_007258455.2. Taxonomy (NCBI): domain Eukaryota; kingdom Viridiplantae; phylum Streptophyta; class Pinopsida; order Cupressales; family Cupressaceae; genus Sequoia; species Sequoia sempervirens. The sequence continues at coordinate 475,659,570 of VDFB02270651.1, forward strand.
AAGGGAGAAGACGTTACAAGTTACCTCACCAGACTTAGACTTGTCAAGGATGAGTTGGCAGTTGTTGGAGATAAACCAGATGATGACGAGCTAGTACGAATAGCCCTAAATGGGTTTACTAAGCAGTGGGACGTCTTTGTTCAAGTTATCAATGAATGAGAAACCTTACCGAGTTGGGATCGACTATGGAGTGACTTCACTTAGGAGGAGTTTAGACTAAGTCTTGTCAGTGGAACCAGTAGTAAGAGTTAGAAAAGTGAGGCAGAACATGAAAACGTTGCCCTTGCAAGAAAAGGGAAAGCAAAGAAGGGGTCTAGCAAAGGATCAAATCCACAAAGTGAGAAGAAGAAGGACTTGTCTAAGATCAAGTGCTATGGTTGTCATGAGTTTGGCCGCTATGTCAGTGACTGCTCACAAAGGAAGAAGAACGAAAAGAAAGGAAAGAAGTAGATGATAGCTTTAGCAAGTGCAGATGAGCTCTCTAGTAGAATGGAGGATGAGTTTGCACTCATATCTTGTATGGTTAATTCAACCTCACAGGGTGTTTGGTATATAGACAATGGGGCGTCATTTCATATGACAGGAGTTAGAGAGTACTTCTCCAGTTATAAGGAGGAGGACATCATAATCCAAATTTCTATGGGAAACATGTCCAAACTCAATCCAATTGGGAAAGGGACTGTTCTATTTCAGAAGGAGAATGGCAAGTTGATTCCCATTTCTGATGTGTTGCATGTGCCAGGCTTGGCTATGAATCTGATTTCCGTATCCATCCTTTAGGATAAAAGGTTACAGTGTACTCTTTAGAGGGGCAAATGTGTTAATCAAGCATAAGAATTGGAAATCACCCATAGCTATTAGAGTTAGGAATGACCGACTTTACAGGTTGCAACTTGATACTCATAAGGCATTGATGAGCAATAGTAAATCTAGAGATCAAGGAGAGCTATGGCAAAGGAGGATGGGCCATATACATCATGAAGCACTTAAATTGCTTCGTGAGATAGTGACAGGTGTTCCAAAGGTGAGCACAAAGCATAATGATCTATGTAAGGGATGCGTATTGGGGAAGTTTGTGAAAGTAGCTTTTCCAATGAGTGACACTAGATCCAAGTGTGTTATTGATCTAATACATTTAGATATATGTGGACCAATGTCAATGAAGTCTCTCAGAGGGTACAAGAACTTTGTTACTTTTATTGATGATTTCTCCAGGAAGACTTGTATATACTTCTTGAAGACCAAGGATGAGGTTTTCAGTTGCTTCCAAGAGTTTAAAACTCTTGTGGAGAATTCGAAAGGTAAGAAGATAAAGGTTCTTTGGTCAGACAATGGAGGTGAGTACAAAGGGAAAGAGTTATAGGAGTTTTGTACCAAGGAAGGAATTAAGAGAGAATGAACTGTTCCTTACAACCCACAACAAAATGGAGTTGCTGAGAGGAAAAATCAATCTATATCAGAGGTGGCAAGGGCTATGTTGTATGACCAAGATATGCCACATTATTTATGGGAAGAGGCATGCAGTACAACAATATACATACAAAATAGGGTTCCACATAAGGTATTGGGAAAGATGACACCAGAGCAAGCGTTCTCAGGGAAGAAGCCAGATGTCAGCCACTTCAAAATATTTGGGAGTTTGGCATATTGTCACATTCTAGGGCCTACACGTTCCAAGTTAGATCATACTGCAGAGAAAGAGTACTTTGTGGGGTAAAGTGAAACCTCAAAGGCATATCAAATATTTATTTCAGGGGCCAGGAGGATTATAGTTAGGTGTGATGTCAAGTTCATGGAGGACAAGGCATTTAGGAGGTCCAGAGATTTTCCAACAGATGATCAGAGAGAGCAGCTAGTAGAAGCTCCAAGGATTGTTCAACTGCATCAGGGGCAACGAAGCTCGAGTATAGTTACTAGTATAAGCATAGGCTCAGGTGCTAAGAGTTCATAGAGCATGGCACAACAGATGCAACAAATCCAAGAGATGCATCAGGAAGACATGGAGGTTGATAGTTCATCCTCTACAGTTGGTGGTGGGAACCAAAAGACACATAAGGATACTCAGGAGTTTGTGGGAGCTCCTAGGATGAGTAGTAGACAATAGAGACAACCAACCAGGTATAATGACTATATAGAATTGGTTAGTCAGTTGGTAGATAGTGCTCGCCTTATAGCTATTAGGAGGCTACACAACATGTGTGGTAAGATGTGATGGTTGAGGAATATACCTCAATAGTGCAGAATGATGTGTGGGAGGTTGTGCCTAGATCGACAGATAGGGAAATGGTTGGATCACGATGGATCTATAAGATCAAGCATGGTGCAGATGGTAGCATCAAGAAATACAAGGAAGGGTTTGTGGCAAAGGGGTTCTCTTAGAAGGAGGGAATAGACTATGAGGAGAAATTTTCTCTAGTGGCCAGGTATACTTCTATACAAGCCATGATATCACTTGCAACACAGATGGGATGGCAGCTCCATCAAATGGATGTCAAGATGAAATTTCTTAATGATGAATTGAAAGAGGAGGTATACATAGAACAACTAGAGAGATTTGTAGCACATAGTAGTGAAACTCATGTGTGCAGATTGAAGAGAGCTTTGTATGGACTCAAGCAGGCTCCTAGGGCGCAGTATGAGTGCATTGATAGATACTTGCAGGGAATGGGATTTGTGAAGAGTGAAGCAAATGCTAACCTCTACTGCTTGGTGGTTGGGGGTGAGGTTCTCATTCTTGTTCTATATATGGATGACTTGTTTTTATCAGGTTCACTCGGGCTCATAGAGAAGTGCAAGAGGGACCTTGTAGTAGAGTTCGAGATGAAGGATTTGGGGCTTATGCACTACTTTTTAGGCATGGAGGTTTGGAAAACAGATGGAGATATTTTCCTTGGACAAGGGAAATACTGCATCAAAATCTTGGGGAGGTTCGAGATGGAGAATTCCATAGCCATGTCTACACCTATGATCATGAATTGGAAGAAGGTAGACACATCTAGGGAGAAGGATGTAGACCCCACCTTATACAGACAATTGATTGGATCTCTCATGTATTTGGTAAACACCAGGCCAAATATATCCTTTGCAATAAACTCTCTTATTCAGTTCATGGTTGAGCCAAAGAGAGTGCATTGGACAACGACAAAGCATGTGTTACGGTATTTGTGTGGTACAATTGAGTATGGGATCAGATGTGCTTGAGGTGATGGTATCAGGTTGATAGGCTATATTGACGCAGATTGGGTAGGTAGTACAATGAACAAGAAATGAACTTCAGGGTGTTGCTTTATCTTGGGATCTGGAGTTGTCTCTTGGTACAGCAGGAAGCAGAAGTATGTGGCTTTGAGTTATGCAGAGGTAGAATACATAGCAGCTAGCATGGCGACGTGTGAGGCGATATGGCTTCAAAAGTTGTTGGTGGCCTTGTTTGGTCAGAGGGTTGAGACTATGGTGATACACTACGATAATCAGAGTTTCATCAAATTGTCTGAGAATATGATGTTTCATGATAGGTCTAAGCATATAGACATCAAGGATTGTGTACAGTGGGGGATTGTTCAGCTATAGTATATACCTACAGATCAACAGGTAGCAGACATTTTGACGAAGGCATTAGAGAATGTGAAATTCATCTTCTTCAAAGATAAGTTGGGTATCATGTAGAACACCTTCCTCGCTAAGAGGGAGTGCTAATTTTTTGTAGCTTGGATAGGTGTCTCCATTCCCAAGAAATTTAATTATTTAATTGATTCCTCTAGAGACTTCTAGAATCTAGTTAGTTAGGGTTTGTTAGAGTCTAATTCATCTTAGCCATTGATTGAAATTAAATCATGGCCATTGGTTTTTCAATGAGAAAAGTATACAATGGGATCAATGGGAATTTGGAGAACACACACTTGAGAAGCATTTGCAGTGATAGCAAGTAGATTTGCAGTGTTAGTAAATAGTTTTGCAATGATAGCAAGGGAACAGTGATAGCGTTGGGGAAAACAACAGTGGAATTTTAGTAGAAGAAATTGAGGGAGAATTTTCAGAGAAGAATATTGCTAGAGCTCTGCCAGTAAGAGGAAAATAGTTTATGTATCTCTTGTTTTGCTGAAGTTTAATAAAATTCCTCATCTGCAGTACTGGTTTTTCCTTCGGGGTTTTTCTAGGGGCAATTTGTCCAAAAATATTGTGTTCATTATTGTGCATGTTTTCTTCTCTATTCTTGTGGTTTTATTTGTGAAGTTGCAGTTGTGTTATTTTTCAATATTTTCTATGAATTATTTTTTGGCAGTCAAATAATCTATATAGATAGGAGATTAATAATTAGTAACTACAATATAATTTTTCACACTTCACTCATAATGCATGGCACTCTCCTCGAATGATCAAGAAGATGCTAGAGGTGTCAAAACTTGAGAGTTACCTTTTTAGCCTATGCTTGAATATAAAAGTAAGAAAAGCTGAGATCATGAACTTATCATAAAGAGGAAAATGAATAGAAAGATCATCCTTGTTATTAAAAATAACATCCCTTTGACTTTAAGAGATGGAATAGATAGTGGCTTTGAAGAAATTCTGGTCATTGTACTACATCTCAAATTGAATAATTATTCAAAAAAAGGTCCATAGTGAACAGGAAAGGAAATGTTGTGTATTCAATTCCAAACACTTTGAGTCTATAGACAAGTCCAAACAATATTTTTGAAGGTCTAAAGTCTATTATAGGTAGGACATCTCAAACATGCACTATCAATGTGCATTGAAGTGTGTAAAATAATTCACATATTGAGATATTTCTATGTTATGTTATAGTTTACCCTATTGTGATGGATAAAGAAGATAATTAGAACACATGTGTTTGATTATAAATTAATGTGATAGATTACAACATAATAAACATTAATTTATTCACCATTCATACATATAGAAAATCCCAAAAACCTTCATATGTTTGGTATATCAAAATATGATACATAATCATACATCCTTCATCAATCTCTCAATGCATATTTTGTCTCATATACTAAAATATCTCTTACTCTCCCACTTCTCTCTTTCTCCTATTATCCTCTTTTACGAGCTCATGCATTCTCATCTATAGCCATCCTTCATATTATGTATTTATGTGTAGTACATGTGTGTGCATAATTACATCTAGAGACATGTCCCTATTCATGTTTCTTCATGGTTATGTCTCTTTGGTGTTGTTGCAAGTTATATGTAGGTGTTTTGTTGTTGCAAGTTGTCTATAGGTGTTGTGTTGTTTTTCTAATGGCTTGTGGTAGCTCTGAAGAGTTCTATATTACTTGGGGATGTGTTATCTTATTGCTAAATCATCATGGGTTTTCATCATTGGCCTCCATTAGGCTTCCCTTTTGGGTTTAGTGGTGTGGATTTATCTTGCTAACATCATCCCCTAGCTTAACCCATGCCTTTTATTTAAGACATGTTGATTCTCTATATATCAATTCCTAAAAATTATGTTTAAGGTTGAGTTTGATTAAATTTTATTCAAAAATTATACCACATGTCAAAATTCTATCAAAAATTATACCACAATCTTGTTCATGTTAAAATGTTCTTGTATATACTTTGAAAATGGTTATAGGTCTTGGTCCACTATAGAATAGATAGCTATAGGATATGGACATGGATATTCATGTTGATTAGATGAACTAATATTCAAAGATTTTTCTATTTTCTATGCATCCATTAAGAGTCTTATCATAGGAGCTAGATGCAAACTCAATACTTCTCTTAACTACTTAGAATCTATATGGACACTAGAAAAGCAACCCTTCTACTTTTTCTATCTTGTTTGGGACCTCCTTGTGATTTTGGCTTAATTTTTCCTTGATTTAATGTTGTAATATGGATAACACATTCACATTAGGTCTTGGGCCCTTGTGAACTAAAAGGATTCAAGTGGTACCTTACTTAAGTGTTGTAAAGTGTTGTAACATACTCTCACACTTTTCTTGTGTCTTGTTAATAAAATAACCTATTTTCATCATTTACCAAGCCTTGTTTCAAAGTTTTGTAAAGTGTTGTAACAAACTTTCACATTTTTCTAGGCTTGTCATTAATAATTGGGATTTCTTATGTTTTAATTGGCCCCATTTTGCATCCACAGGTCTTATTTATGTGTACTTTTGAGAATAATCACGACAAATATCATTTAAAGCATTAAAATTCTAAAACCCACCTTAAATGCCTAAGGTGAGACTCATTCTCCCTTCTGGGCAAATGAGTCCCCTTAGGTGGGACCCATTTGCCCAGGGTGGCGAATGAGTCCCCTTTAACTCAAAATTCAAATTTAATTCAAAATTTTGGCAGGTTTTTATTCTCCAAGATCTAAGGTCGGCATGTGATGTTGTAATTCTGAGAATTATTACATAATTGAGTATAAATACAAGCTTCTTTCTCTCATTGTCATACCTAGCATTCAAGTATTCATGCATATAGTTTACAAGAGCATTCAAGGCATTTCAAGAGTAGATTATCAAGCATTCAAGAGAATTTTCAAGTTTCTTCCATCATGTCAAAGATTGTTTGCATCATGTTGTTTTAGAGCTAACATTTGTGATGTAGGATTGTGTGATTCAAGCAAGCATTGCATTCAAGATCTATCAACATCAAGCTAGAGTTCAAGTCCACATCCATTGGAGCCATTATTTACATCTTTGCAACATCTTATTGCAAGGGTTTGGCGAGTTGTAACATTTTCTTTTGTTCATTCATCATTCTCTATTCTACTTCATTCTATTTCAAGGGTTTAATTACCAACAAGGGGTTTGACCAAGGCAAACCCCTATTCACTAACCCCACAACATTTTTCCCTCTTCTTGTGTGTGATTTGTAGGGCTAGGTTGCATACTTACCAAGAGGTTAAGATTGGAAAAGTGGTCAAAGCAAGTGAAAGTTTTCAAGATCCTAAGAGAAGCTTGGAGAAGATCTACAAGTTGAATTTTGTAGTTTCAAACCCAAATATGAATTAGGAGAAAAAAAGCAAACTAAGGGCTATAGTTTTCTATTTTGAATTTTAAAAAATCCAAAAAAGGATTGATTCGCCACTATTGGTGAATGAGTCCCACTGCCCAGGCCTAATCGAGAATTTTGTAGATTTGAGTACCCATTTGTCTGAAACCTGTTCTGACACATTTTTCTCGAAACTAGACTAAGTCACCTAGCTTGGTGTATGAGTCCTAGTCAACATCAACAACAATTTTTTCAAGATTCTAGAGCTCCATTCCATCTCCAACAAGTTTCCAGGTGCACATTTCCAATTTCTTGATTTTCTGTTACATTTTACTTGCATTCTTATGCTATTTAGTATTAGTTTGCATATCACACTGTGTTTTCAATTTTTTTGTATTTTTCAAGTTTACACTTGGTGGTGAACCCATTTCTTGTCCCCATCATCTCCAAGGATATATTATAGTAAGATCTCTCACATCCTTCATTGGGTTGAGATCTCTAAGGTATTCTTGAATGCGAATATCGTGAAATTGGATCCCGTTCCTCCTTATTCCATTTTGTTGACAAGGAAAATAAGCATCTATTTTTGGTGTCCACAAAATCTAAGAGACATTATTGTTTATTTGTTTGTTATAACATGTGGAATTGAGTGTGCATATTCTCAATTTTCACCCATAAAACTCTATCTAGATTCTTTATAGTAGCATATGAGTTAGATGCTTGTAATATTTGTACCTTCAAATTATCTATTTGAACTTTTAAATATTTTATGGAGGTAGTTAACTTAGAAAATATTGGTAGAGAGTGTTGATTTTGCCATAGGTTTGTTTAACTAGGTTCATTTTTTCCTACCACACACTTAGCTATAATTGTCTCCAATTACTTACTCTCATATTTGATCAAAATTCATAACTTAAAATTTTCTTTTTTCTCATCCAAAATTCTTATCTCTACAAGCAACCCACTGATTACCATCCCCAACTACTATTAAGGAGGTAAAAATTCTATTGCATTAATTTTCAATATGTTTCCCATCTCAAATAATTGAATTGGAGAGATTCGTTAGAAGTCCACTTTTAGCCCAAATGACATGAAAGTGAAAATTTGGTTCCAAACTAACTACTAGTTGCAACTTCTATTTCTTGGCAATAAAATACTTAATCCTATCCATGGGATCAAAGACTTGAGATAGTATTGGGGTGATGATTGGTTTAATCTTAGGTGTCTATTATTCACTTATTTATGCATTTAACTCCTAAATTCCTTTTCCATTTGTATATTTTCTTCCTTCCCTTAGTTAGACCCACTCTCTTGCATTACCTCTTGCTAAGGGTGCTGATTTTTTGGATCAAACCTAATGTATTTCTCTTTCTTATCACTAATCCAAATGTATTAGTTTAAACCATATTCATGTATTTATCTCCTTGTGTGATATCATTCCATGTATCTTTTACCATCTCCTCTACAATTATTCCTTCTATGTCATATTCTATCTACTCTTGTTGGCTTAGCCTCTCCTTTTTCTATTGCATATTTTTCTAGTAGTAGGCTATCACAAGCCTTCTTTGTGGCTTTAATGGTTTCAATTTTTTAGTATTTATTTGGTCACTTTAGTTTTATATTAGAGAGTATCAACTCTATGCTTATATTGTAACTTATCATTTTGTAAATCTCTTAGTTGTGCTCTTCTATAATTTGAAGATAAGTCTAAGTCCTTGGCCATCTACTCTAATGCATCTTTTTTTATGATCTCTTCTAATTGCATTGTCTCCTCTCTCCTTTTTCTTATGTCATCCACTAATAATTTTAGAAATATTTATTATGTCCACCATAGTGTAAGGACTAATATCAAAATTATCCAACATAACTTGGAGAATGACTCCTTTATTTTGTATAGAGGCAATTATATACATTTGTGCCACCTCTAGTAGTTTTTGTTGTGTGAGAGTGACCTATAAAAAACTTGCACATGTATATTTTTTCCTTCTCCTTTTTCCATAAAGTTTTTGGGATTTTTGAAAGTGTAATGTGTATTTTAGATTTCTAATTTTTGTTTTCCTATACTCCCCCTCCTTTACCTTTGTGTAATTTAATTCTTGTATCTCTTTGTAGTATGTCCACTTTAGGAATCTCAACTACAACCACTTTCTCACCTTCCTCTTCATGAAATAACCTATATACATTTTTATTTTTTCATTTATTCTCATCTTGTTTTTACTTGTGAAGGCTCAAATTATCCATTATTTTAGATCAACAATCATTTGTGGAAAATCTTTTGTTAAAGCCTTTGTGGATGATTCTACTTTTTGTTCCCCTTGCTTCTCCTTCTATGATGGTATGGATTGGTATTTTCCTTCTTGTGTAATACTATGATGGTTTCATTCCTACTTCTACCTCTCCAAATATTTGATTGGTCTTGGAATCCATTATTTCAAATGGCAGAGACCCTATTTACAAGCTATTCAATCTTTAGACTTTTTTTTCATTATTCTCTCCACTCTTCTCAACTATTGGTAGTGATTAATTATTTTTATTGTAGGAGGTTATGGATCCTTTTTTATTCCCCACTTTTTATTCAAATTTCCTTTTTTATTTCTCATCATGATCTTGCACTTCTTGTTTACTCTTTTTTTCCATAGAATACTTATATGTTCTAAATATATTAGCCTTGAGACCCTTGGGTAAGGCTCTAGAGGAATATCTAGCATTATATTATATATTTTAATTTATTAGATAATTTATACTGTAGCCACAATACTAATGATTTTCTAGGTTGTATTTCCTCAATATAGACAAAGTTGGTATCAACCATGAATGTTATCTTAGTATGATATTATTTCCCCATTTCATAAGAATTTGTAGCCTTGGGTTGAATTTTTATTTGGAAGTTTTTAATTTAAACCCCTAGTAAGTTTCCCTATATTTTGCGACTTGTTGGAAACTTCTTATGTGTTCATTTATTTAGGAGGCTATAGTTTTCTATTTAACTAAGAATATCAATAAATGGTGGGAAACCTTTGTAAATTTAACATAGAGGCATGGTAGTGAAGTAAGTCCTATCTAGAACATGATAGAAACTCAACAAATAACAAATTGTCAAGTTCTCTCAAAAAGCAGTTTCAAATCCAAGAGTTGGATCAAAATTTGTGGAAAGGCATCAAGGTATGAACTTATGGGAATCATTCCTTCCAAGAATAATTTTTGGTCATAATACTGATATAATTCTCTCCAATTCTAATGTCAATCTTGTTAGTTGTGCCAATTTAGTAAGGGCAATATCTACATTGTCCAAGATTGGTAGTGGGTATGATGAAATAAGAGCAACAAGGATAGGTTTTGAGATGGGAGCTATAAAGGAAGTACCAAATATTCCCATGAATAGCCCTCATGTGGAAAGTGAGCATCTCTAGAGTCATTCTAAAATTTGATCAGCCAAACTCAAGCCATGGTCTTCTTCCCAATCAATCTTTTGAATTGGTGAATTTCTAGCCACATCCTTTCCTACATAGACCTTCTATTACAAATGGGATCCCAATGTATGAAGATGGAATTCATTCAAATCCACCTTCCCTGTTAATTTTGAACAAAGATGTGAAGGCCATGGCAATGTGAATTTCTATCTAGATCATTAAACAAACACATAGGAAGTTCACAATTATTTCAAACCACTTACAATCTAAAACATAGTTATCTAATCTTGTAGAGGACTGTTGGACTAATCACCAACATCTCCCTTTAGATTCGGGACATGGACTAACCGCCTCCTATGGATTTGTTTATCTTTGGAATTTGGATGGGGTGTTGACCGGTTGATCTTTTGGCACAATGAGAAATGTGTTCCAAAAAATGGTATCAGAGTCATGGTCGTGGGTTCGAATCCCGTCGGGTGACGCTGAGGGGGGATTTTTGGACTAATCACCAGTGTCTCCCTTCGGATTCAGGACATGGACCAACCATCCTCTATGGATCTGTTTATCTCTAGTGCTTGTATTGGGTGTTAATAGGTTAATATTTTGGCCCAATGACAAACATGTTCCAACAAGGACTACCTTGTAAGTGATAATTGTCTCAAGGTGAGAACAAAAAATACTAGAAAATGAAGAGAATAAACACAAGATTGATTTCTCATGAGACTATTGAGGTGTAAAAGGATCCATATTATCACCATTTTAATAATATCCATGAAACCCTACCCTATCCAAAATGCATAGAGATTAGGACTATCATAAGGAGTTTAACATAGTGAGGAAGGATAGTTAGCAAGAGAACAAGTTTGAATTCTTTAAGTGCATGAAAAGTATCTTTTAACAAGCATAAAATGCATAGAGTGGGCATACTTGTTAACAATGAAATGTTATGGCAGTTAAAGGTAGAATATCATGAAAGGGGTAGCTAATACAATGCATGATATTCACTAAGGTTCTCATAAAGAATTATTGGTGTTTAAGGGGAGAGCTAACATGAGAGAAAGTCTCATGAAGATTAAGCACAATGACATTCCTAGAAGAAGTGCATAGTGGGCAGAGATCATGAAGACTGTCATTGCAATTTGTAGACCTAGTGACCAACATATTATGAAAAGGAAACTTCAAAGGATAAGTCACATATGAGAATGAAACATTAAGGTACAAGAAATACCTACGAAGTAGAGTCCTATGATTTCAATAAAAGACAATAATCTTGTTTGTTTAAGATAGAGATGGTAGACCTAATGACATTTTATGGTGAAAATGGTAGTGGAAATGGAGGTTCATCAATCGTAGTAACCATGAAAATCTATAGGGTTAGTGTACAAATGTGAAGACAATATCATCACAATATTTAGGCCTTGTAACAAGTTTGCATAAAATTTTCGTAGTCACACTATAGAAAAGGTAACAAATAGATGACAATTATGTCTTCTAGAGGTTCATATGTTTGTCATAGTTCAATGAAGGGATTGTCTACATATAATAAGGCATATGATACATACCAAAGCCTTCAATAGTCAACAAGAACACATAAGACTTTCAAACACATAGTAGATAGATCAAAAAGAGCTCAAACAATATAGTGACATTCATAGTGAGTTATGAATATGACAGTCATAAAATGCATAAGGAAAAGATATCCTTTAAAGTTTGAAAGGGTCAATTTTCTTTTTAATGATAGATTGAGAGGTGATAGAGATAGCTACAAGTTTTTAGATGATAATATTTATGTTTTGTGAAAGATAGGAGTAAACGAAGCATAAATGAAACAAACCTTTGATGGTTTTTTTAACCCCTTAAGAATATCACATGCCCTTAGAACTTTTATTTTCTTCAAATACATTTTTTGCATCCCCTATAAGCATGTGGACGAAGACCTTGTAGTAGTTTTAGAAGAATTAATGACCAATTTTTGGATATTTGAGAGCATCTAGGGTAGTTTGGTTAGCTGTGCAACATATTGAGAGAATATAGGGCAATTTGACCCAGTTTGGGACTTCTCCAAGCATCTAGGAGTTTTTCAAGGAGATTTTGATGGACAAGTAAGGTCAAAGTAACAATATTCCTTTATTCAACCACCTCCAATCAACATTTCAAGGGTTAAAAAGAAGGGACAAGCTAGTTAGGCGCCCAAGAGGTTTGATTCAACCAAATTAAGCAAACACATGTCATTCATGTTTGAAAAAAACATGTTTCTAATGTTTAGAAAGTTGTTGGAGAACATAAAGGGAGGCCTAGGGACATATTTTAGTCAATTCTAGTTTTTCTTGTCTATGTATTGTAACTTTTGAAGGTTCTTTCTTGAATGACCAACATTGTAACTCATAGAAATTCAAATCTTGAGCTTTTATGCAGTTGTACTAACACCATTTTATCAATATAATTCATTGATTTTTCCTTCTCAATAGTTATTTTATTGTGTGTGCATGAATGATTGATACATATTTCTACGGTTTTATGTGTAAATCCTCAAATATTTGTCTTATTCCAACTCCTTTAGGTAGAAAGTACATGTCTTATACATATTAGAAGTTATGTTATTGATGTTAACATTATTTGATTGTGAAAGCATACCTAATTTTTCTTCTAAGTTGTAAACATTTCAATTTTCTTATGAAGTACTAATGTATGAGCATGTGAAATACTTGAGTTGTGTAAACATTAGCTAAGTAATTGGGAATTTCTGTGTCAAAACAATAGCATAGGTATCAAAGAACATTGGTGCATCACCCATTAATATTTAAATTTCATTTTACATCATGCTCCATCCTTTTTTCTCAATAAGAGGAAAAATAGGTTAAATTAGGTGAGTACCAAGGGAATCAATCCTCTTTGGAGGTTGATCTCAAGCTATCAGAGCCCACACTTTGTGAGATCATCCCATGTTTCACTAGATATTTGATTTAAGTACTTGGTAAGGGTGCATACTTCAATGATAACAAATACAAGATTTGGGATCTTGTTGCACATAAGATAATATATAGTAGAAGTGTCATTTTTAGAGAAACCAAGACTTCTTTTGTTACAATGCAGCTAGAACAAACTAAACATGAATATATGATTCAACTTCCCTCTACGTCTAAAAAAGTGAACCGAGACTTGTAAATAGACAAGAATTTGAGGAGATCTCATCTAGCTCTAAATCTTCAAATTAGGAGGAAGAACCTCCTATCAACTTGTTCATAGGTCTATAAGGCATAACAACCACCTAAAAGGTATTCACATGATGATTAGAGACGTATTTTTTCTTTGAATACTAACATGGATGAACCCATATTTTTAGAAGAGGCATTAAGTATGAATGGTGTAGAATCGTGGAAGATTTTTATGGATGAAGAAATGAAATATTTAAAAAATAATGATACATGGGATCTTGTATTGTTGCCTGAAGGACAAAAAATTGTTGGTTTCAAGTGGGTGTTCAATAAAATTATTGGTTTAGATGGAGGTATTGAGAATTACAAAGCACAATTGGTCATACACAGTTACTCTCAGGTTGAGGGTGTTGATTATGGTGAGATATTTTCTCTTGTTGTAAAAATGATATCTATTAGATCTTTTATTTATATTGTTGCTTCTTATGATCTAGAGGTTGAGAAAATGGATGTGAAAACAACTTTACTTCATGGTGATTTGGAGGAGGATATTTATATGACACAACCAAAGCACTACATGGTGAAAGGTAAAAGTAATTTGGTTTGCAAATTCAAAAATATTTGTATGGCCTCAAATAGAGTCCTAGAAAGTGGTACCAAAATTTTAATACATATGTTCTAAGTTTGGGATTTGAGTGGTCTAAATTAGATCATTGTGTTTATTATAAGACTAATGGTGATCATTTCTTATTTATTGCATTATATGTGGATGATATATTATTTATTGGTAAAGAGAAAATAATGATTTCAAAACTAAAGTCTCAACTTGCAGCTAAATTTGAAATGAAAGATCTTGGTGCAACTAAACACATTCTTGGGATATAAATTAGAAGAGATACAATGAACAAGAAGTTATGGCTTGGCCAGAGTATATATCTCAATTCAGTTTTACATAGATTTAACATGTAGGATTATAATTCATTATGTGTTCCTTTTACAACTAGAATAAATTTATCTATTTCAGATTGTCCAACATCCCCACTAGAGATAGAAGAAATGTCCAGAGTGTCTTACTAGAGTGCAGTTGGAATTTTGATGTATGTTATGATTTGCACTAGACCAAATATTACCCAAGTAGTGGGAGTTCTTTCCAAATATATTTCTAATCATGTTAGAGTTTATTGAGATGTAGTTAAAAGAGTCTTTAGAAATTTGTGACATACCTCAGAATATTCCTTGTGTTATCATGGCAATTTGATAGGACACTTAATTTCCCTTGGTATTCATGGTTATGTGGATTCAAACTAGGTAGGTTATGCCAATAATAGATGATCCACTAATTCTTATGAGTTTACTTTATTTTGTGGTGCAATCAATCAGATGAGTAAGTGATAGGTTGTGGTTGCTTTTTCCACTATTAAAATTGAGTATATTGTAGCTATTCATACTTGTACAAAAGTTATTTGGCTTAAGATAATTTATTTGGATGTTGGAATAAAATAAGGTGCAATGCCAATTTATGTTGGGATTAAGATGTCTCAACCTTAGATTCCTAACATTGATTTAATTTGATGTAATTAATGTATTTATTTGTATTATTTAAATGCCTATGGTGTCATGTCACAAATTGGGACCCACCGGTTGGGTGGCATCACCTTTGGAGGTGATTGGATGACACATCAACATCCCAAGTGGACATAGGCATCCCACTTTGGAATCTATGACATATGATAGATTTTATAACATGTCATAAGGCATCTTTGAATGCATGGGTGAAAGTTGGCACCCAAGTTGGGTTATGATAAGATGTAAGAGAATCAACTATTTTTAGCCAATTATAACAAATTCTCTTACAATTGTAAGTGTTGTCAGCTATGACAGATTCTATGATAGCTATAAGATGTGTAAGGCATCTGCCATAAGCTATTTTAGCATATTCTAGGTGTCCAAGCTTGGAAGAAGACTATATGCATGTTTGAAAACTATAAGGGGTGTAAGGGAATATTGAACATGTGCCCAAATGCATGTCTAAGGTGTTGAAAGTTGTGCCTTTTTGGATTTGGATTACCCTCACCTTCTAGATTCTTCTTGAAGCTTGTAACACTCTATTTATTGAGTTCCTTGAGTTGTATAATACATAGTTTGTTTGTAGGTAATGTAGTGCTACCAATATCAATCCAGAACAAGTGTTTGTTTGAAGCACTTGTAGAAGAAGGCTATGTACTTGGTGATGTATTGTAACTCTTGTTTGAAGTAATAAAAATAGTATTGTGTTTTCTGGACTGTGGGGTTTTTACCTAAAAGGGTTTTCTCCACGGTAATTTTGGTGTCACTATTTTTATGCATTCTTTTTGTTCCATTTCCATTATTCTATGTATGTGCTTCTCTTATTGTAACAATAAAATGTATTAAATGAAATTTTGTAACTCTCCTCTACTTATATTAGTGTAGGAAGTTGTTTATGCTCACTCGACTTCCTTTCAGTTGGTATTAGACCCTGGCCAACCTTGGTTCCTTTGTTGGGTAGAAGGGTTTTTTGAGATCTCTATTTCAGTGGGATTTTTGCAAAAGTGTGTATTTTGTAACCATGTTGTAGGAAAGAGATGGCAGACACATCTGGGATGAGACAGAAAAATTTAATGGTGGTAATTTTGAGTTGTGGAAACTCAAAATGGAAGACATGTTAGTAGACCAAGACTTATGGCTTGCAATTTCTGGAACCAAAACTTCAAGCATGAAACAAGAGGATTGGGATCTCATGGATAGGAGAGCCAAGGGTATTATTAGACTCTGTTTCGCTGATTCCATTCTCTTGAATTTCCATGAAAAGAAAAATTTTGCTTCTCTGTGGAAGAAGCTTGGTGATGTCTATTAGGCTAAATCCTTGGTAAACAAGCTTTTCCTGAGAAAGAAGATGTATTCTCTAAAAATGGATGATGGAGGATCCATTGTAGATCACCTAAACTCTTTTAACATGTTGGTTGAACAATTGGGTTTTGTTGGAGACAAAATAGACGAACAAGACCATTGCAGGATCCTTTTGTGTTTGTTGTCAAACTCTTGGGATCACCTGATAATGGCTATTGGAAGCACTATTTCCACCTTCAAGATGGATGAGGTTGTTTCCTCATTACTATCTAAGGAGATGTGAAGGAATTCTTCTAAGATGGACAAGGAGGCCCTTGCAGTCCATGACAAACCAAAAGAGAGAAGCAAAAAGAAAGACAAGAAATCCAAGTCAAAGTCTCTAGGGAGATCAAAGTCTCTAAGTAAGAAGTACAAGGAAAAATGTTGGAACTGTGGTGAAGTTGGTCACATTTGAAAAGATTGCAAGAAGGAGAAGAAGAAGAAAAACAAGTCTTTCTCTGATTATGAATATGAGAAATCAACCCAAGATGATGGAGAAGCATTTATTGCAACCTTGGCAACCCATGCATCAAATGATGTGTGGTCGATAGATTCAGGTGCATCTTTTTACATGACTTCTCACAAAGATTGGTTTTTGAAGTATGAAGAGTTCGATGGTGGAGAGGTATACCTGGGTGATGACTCTCACCTGAAGATTGTTGGTCATGGAAGAGTCAAAATTAGATTTCTTGATGGAAGAGTGAAGGGGATTGCTAGTGTCTTGTATATCCCGAGTTTGGCACAAAACCTACTTTCTATAAGTAAACAAAATGATTTGGGAGTGCAAGTTGTTTTCTCTAGTAAAGGATGCAAGATGACTAGAGGAGCTATGGTGTTATCTAAGGGGGTTCGTATTGGGACTCTATTTCAGTTGGATGCATGCAATGTACAGTGCAATATTTCTTATAATGTACTAAATAAGAGACCTTTGGATTCTTCATCCTCACCATTCGATTGTGCAGAGAAGAAGCATGTTGCAGCTACATCCGATGGTCGTGCATTTTGGGTACCTAAGGGTGCACATTCTATGGAAATAAAACTTCTTGCAAAGAAGACAATGTTATGGCACCAACGACCTAGTCACATTGGTGAGAAGGGTCTTAGAACCCTGAAAAATAAGAGCCTTGTTGAAGGCCTTGATGATTGTAATCTCAAGTTTGACTTTTGCGAACATTGTATATATGGAAAACAACACCGTGTTTCTTTTTACTCTCATTCTCACAAGTCTTCTGGGGTCTTGGATTATGTACATTTAGATGTTTTTGGTCCTATAAATGTTCCTTCATTATCAAAATCTGTATATTTTATTTCTTTCATTGATGATTACAATAGAAGGACATTTGTTTATTTCCTCAAAAGTAAAGCTAAAGTATTTAGTCAGTTTAAGGAGTTTAAGGCCTTGGTAGAAAACTAGACTAGCAAAAAGATTAAGTGTTTGAGAACTAATAATGGTGGTGAGTTTTGTTCCATAGAGTTTGACAAGTTTTGTAAAGAGCATAGTATTGAGAGACATAAAACTACTCCCTACACTCCACAACAAAATGGAGTTGTAGAGAGGATGAATAGAACATTGATGGAGAGGGCTAGGAGTATGTTGAGTGGTGCTAGCCTTGAACAAAAGTTTTGGGCTGAAGTGGTGGCCACTACATGTTATTTTATCAATAGATCTCTTGTACATCAACGCTTGTTGGAAAGACACCCATGGAGGCATATTCTGGTAAAAATCCTTTGATTAGACATCTCAGAGTATTTGGTTGTGAAGCTTACACTCATGTTCTAATTGAGAAGAGGTCTAAGTTGGATAACAAGGTTGTTAAGTGCATCTTTATTGGCTATGGTTTTGGTGTGAAAGGGTACAAGATTTGGAATCTAGAAGATTAGAAGGTTCTTTATAGTAGAAGTGTGATCTTTACAGAGGTGAAACCTTCCTCAATTGCGCTGCAACCAAAGAAAGAGGAGAAATAGAAGGAGGTGGTTCATATTCCACCTACTTCGTAGAAAGAACCAAATACTCCTATTGGACCTGATGATGAGGAGAGCTCAAGTAGCTTTGAAAGTTATGAAGAAGAAGGAGAACCTCAACCTCAACCTTTGAGGAGGTTTACATGAGTTACGTGGTAATAAAAAAGGTTTGGATATTCATTATTGGATTCTAGTTGCATATTTGCCTTGATTACTAATACTGATTATCCTAGGGCAGTTAGAGAGGAATTGGGTATGAATGATTCAGATTCCTGGATGTAAGTCGTGGATGAGGAGATGGCTTCATTAAAGAAAAATAAGACTTGGGATTTGGTACCTTTGCCTATTGGAAGTAAACTTGTTGGTTGTAAATGGGTTTTCAAGAAAAAGTGTGATCTTGATGGTTGTATTAAGAAGTATAAGGCATGGTTTGTCGCTAAGGGGTATTCCTAGGTGGAGGGAATTGATTATGGGAAGATATTCTCTCCTATAGAGAAGCTGACATCTATCGGGCTTCTACTATCACTTGCAACAACATATGACCTATAAGTGGAATAGATGGATGTGAAGACAACATTCCTTCATAGTGATTTGGAGGAAGAGAATTGCATGTCACAACCAGAGCATTTTGTTGAAAAAGCTAAAGAAAATTTGGTTTGCAAACTGAAGAATTCTCTTTATGGTTTGAAACAGTCTCCTAGAATGTGGTATCAAAAGTTTGATACCTATGTGTTGTCATTGGGATTTTAGAGATATAAATCTGACCATTGTGTGTACTTTAAAATTGATAATGGTTGCATTCTCATTATTTTCCTATATGTAGATGGTGCGTTGTTTATTGGGACTGGTAAAAGTATGATTTCAGATTTGAAGTTTTAGTTGTCAGCATAGTTTGAGATGAAAGACCTAGGTGCAACTAGGTACATTCTGGTAATGGAAATGACGAGAGATAGAGCTAACAAAAATATTTGGTTAAACTAGAGCAAGTATGTGAACGCGATGTTGGAGAGATTCAACATGGTAGATTGTAGACAGTTAGTTGTTCCTGTAACACAGGGGACAAAGATTTTTGTGAATGATTGTTCAGAATCTCCTACTAAGATGGAGGATATGAATAAAGTACCATATGCAAGTGTATTTGGAGGTTTGTTGTATGCGATGGTGTGTATGAGACATTTCCCAAGTAGTGGGAGTTCTTAGCCGTTTTATGGCTAATCCTGGATAGGTGCATTGGGATGTCGTTAAGAGGGTGTTTAGATATTTATGGGGAACTTCTGAGTATGCCTTGTGTTTTCATGGTTATCCTACTAGACCTCAACATTCTATAAGAATTCAAGGATATGTGGATTCAGATTGGGCTGGTGACATTGAAAACAAAAGATCCACTAGTGGTTATGTGTTTATGATGTTTGGTGGTGTTATCAGTTAGATGAGTAAGCGACAGGCTGTAGTCACGTCCACGACAGAGGCAGAGTATATGGAAGCCAATCATGCATGTAAGGAAGCCATTTGGATTAAGAGATTACATTCTGATATGAGTTTTGATGCAAGACATATTACTATTTGTTGTGATAGTCAAAGTGCAATTTTTCTAGCAAAGAATCCTACCTTCCATGGTAGAACAAAGCACATTGATGTACAGTATCATTTTGTCCGTGATATGGTAGAAGATGGAAAGGTGAATGTGGAGAAGGTTGAAAATTTGGTGAATTTTACAGATGCATTGACAAAACCAATGAGCACAAAGAAGTTCAGATGGTGTTCTAATTCCATGGGCCTTGAGGCCTTGGGCAGATGATTTTGCATGACTCTTGACAGGTCTTCGAAAAGTGTGAGAATGTTTGGATTAAAGTGTCTCAACCTTAGATTCCTAACATTGATTTAATTTGATGTAATTAATGTATTTATTTGTATTATTTAAATGCCTATGGTTTCATGTCACAAATTGGGACTCACCCGCTGGGTGGCATCCCCGTTGGAGGTGACTAGATGACACATCAGCATCCCAAGTGGACATAGGTATCCCACTTTAGAATCTATGACATATGACAGAGTCTATGACGTGTCATAATGCATGGGTGAAATTTGGTGCCCAAGCTAGGTTATGACAAGATGTAAGAGAATAAACTATTTTTAGCTAGTTATGATAGATTCTCTTACACCTGTAAGTGTTGTCAGCTATGACAGATTCTGTGATAGTTGTAAGATATGTAAGGCATCTATCATAAGCTATTTTTAGCATATTCTAGGCATCCAAGCTTGGAAGAAGACTATATGCATGTTTGACAAGTGTGAGAGGTGTAAGGGAATATTGAACATGTGTCCAAATGCATGTCTATGGCATTGAAAGTTTATCCCTTTTGGATTTGGATGACCCTCACCTTGATGCTTCTTGAAGCTTGTAACACTCTATTTATTGAGTGCCTTGAGTTGTATAATGCATAGTTTGTTTGTAGGTAATGAAGTGCTGCCACTATCACTATAGAACAGGTGTTTGTTTGAAGCACTTGTAGAAGAAGGCTATGTACTTGGTGATGTATTGTAACTCCTATTTGAAGTAATAAAAATAGTATTGTGTTTTTTGGAGGGTGGGGTTTTCTACCCATAAGGGTTTTCCCCACAATAATTTTGGTGTCACTATTTTTATGCATTCTTGCTGTTCTATTTCCATTATTCTATGTATGTGCTTCTCTTATTGTAATAGTAAAAGGTGCTAAACAATTTTTTTGTAACTCTCCTCTACTTAGATTAGTGTAGGAAGTTGTTTCTACTCAATTGGCTTCCTTTTAATTTTTTGTGATAGTCAAAGTTTGATATGCCTAGCTAAGAACCCAAAATTTTATACAAGGACCAAGCACATTGATGTACAATATTATTTTATCAAAGATATGATCAAGGATGGTAGGGTGAAACTAGTTAAGATAGATACTTTGATGAATGTTGTAGATTCTTTAACTAAGACTACGAGCACAAAGAAGTTTAGATTGTGTTTAGATTCTATGGGCCTCTCGGCCCCTATAAATTAAATCATGGTATAATCCTCGCATTTGTTCTTGTAAGGTGCTTGACAAGTAGGAGAACACTAAGAAAATTGGTGTCTCAACCTTGTTATTATAAGTTTAATATTTTTGAACATAGAGGGGTGCAAAGAAGTACCTCTTGCAGGGTCCATGGGGACCATTCTATTGAAAGGTGCAGGACAACTGAGAGGGGGGGTGAATCAGTTGTCACCAATCACATCCACAAATCTCAAACAATCATTAAATACACATCCACTTTAATATTATATTAAGTATGAGCATGAAATGCAAAAACATAAAACAATATCAACACAAGAAAAACCAAATTTACGTGGAAAACCCAATAAGGGAAAAACCACGGTGAGGATTAACTCACAATATAAAGTAATAGAAAAACTGATTACAAAGAGGCTCAATACCCAAGATAGGACTCACTGTCTAGATACAAGGCTCACTTCCTACAAATAGGACTCACTATCCAAAAGGGAAGGTCACTACCTACAAATACAAAAAGATAATAGGAAAATCCACCATAGCAAATTACACACATCTATAACCTTGATCAAAAGATTGCAGACAACATTAGCTCACTGCTTTCAGGAGTCTAACACATTAAAGTATTACTGCCTTAATTCACTTTCACACACTCTTGCTTCTCACACTTGTGGAATCTTTCATACATCAATCCATAACATCTCAACTTGTATTTATACCATCTTCAACCTCAGGAACTTTCTCCAAGGTCGGCTACACACACTTCATATTACAAATTCAAATTAGGTTGGCAACTCAACATTCCCGTGGTGGAAGAGAATGAGAGTAGACCAAACCAACACTTAACCAAGACCCAAGGCAACATCTCAGATCAATCACACACTTAATTGATTCTTGTCCTTCACATGATGTGTAGACACCAGGTCAACCAAACCTAATGAAAACACAAATGAACTTTGAAGTACACATTTACACAACAAGAAGATAACATGTAGACCACATAAAATGCTTCATCATACACTGGAACACATCTTAGATGCCTTCAAATTCATTTGCAACAATTGCAACAATCTTCATACATGGAGCACTTTCCATCAGTCCATCCAGACTGTACAAACACACACAAAAACTCTAAAACTAGTCTTCCAGAGCACCAAACCACAAATACCTTTGATAGAGCACATATAACACCATTACAAGCCTTCTTCCAGATCTGTAAGACTAGAAATAAACTAGCAGAGGATTGTAGAGAAAATACATTTCTCCCAGTCCATAGACAAACAACTCTGCCAAACCAGTTCACAAATTGGTGAACACAAATTTCACTCTTGATCAAACTAGAAGCTCTAATCCAAGATATAACACCCAAGGATGCCCTTAAACAACACTTTGAATCTGCACAAGCATAGGATTAACATAGAAGAAATGTGGAGCACAAATCATAGCACATTTTGAACACATAGACAATTTTGTCTTCACTATTTCTTAAAACACTTGGTAACTCATCACATCAACACACTTGCAACACCATAGAGATAGCTCCATGTACTCACATCTCTTCAGTATCTTAACTATACATGCACAACCTACAATCACTTGTTTCCTTTCTCTGCTAAAATCTATATTTTGTTGACATCAATGAAAACACCATCATACTCACTCATACTTGCAACAATCTCCACCTTTGTCATTGATGGCAAAAAATAATGTGAAAAACCACCAAAGACACAATACACACTCTCCTTTATTTTCTAGATTAGATAACCTACACAACATTTATTGCACTCTCAATATTCTCTCTCCCTTTCTCTCCTCCTTTCAACTTCTTTTTCACATGACACTCTCTCCCCCTTTGAAATCAATGGAAAAGACTCTGATCACTCCACCTTAGGAGTGAACCCATACATATCTCATACTACAACAATGATACTTCCTACTCCCCCTGAGGAGTAGACCTCACTCATCACTCTAGAAAAATGAAGAATTTGTAGATTCACTGGACTGATTCACCTCCATGTGCACCTAGTTCGAAGGAGGGGCAATAACCCCTAACTTCTCCCAGAGTTACTCAAAAGTATCCTTCGGAAGAGCCTTAGTAAATATATCAGCAATTTGATCCTTTGTAGGAACATACTCTAGCCTTACTTCATTCTCCAATACCTTTTCTCTCAAGAAATGGTATCTGATAGATATATGATTTGTCCTTGAATGCATTAATAGATTCTTTGAAATATTTATTGCACTTGTATTATCATAGAAGATAGGGATAGGCTCATCACACATCAATCCTATATCCTTCAATGTTTGCTGAACATCCATAATACCTATGTGCAACAAGATGTTGTTGCAATGTACTCAGCCTCTACAGTGGATAAAGAAACTGAATCTTGTTTCTTGCTTAGCCATGAAACCAATCTTCCTCCAAGAAAGAATGCACCACCATTTGTACTCTTTCAGTCATCTACACAACTAACCCAATCTGCATCGGTGTAAGCACTCAAAGTGAAATCAGTATCCTTAGGATACCACAAACCATAATTTGGAGTGCCTTTTAGATATCTAAATATCCTTTTCACAGTTGTAAGTTGTGTTTCTTTAGGTTCTACTTGAAATATGTAAACCAAACATACTGCATGCATGATATCTAGTCTAGCAGTAGTAAGATATAATAGTCCACCAATCATAGATTTGTACATGCTCTAATCAAGTTTAGGAGATTCATCATTTTTACTCAGTTTGCATCCAACCACCATAGGGGTACATACCAGTTTGGAGTCATCCATTCCAAACTTCTTCAGCAAATTTTTGACATACTTTGATCATAAAATTAATATTCCCTTATTAGTTTGATTCACTTGAAGTCCAAGAAAGAAATTTAACTCACCAATCGTAGGCATTTCAAAATATTTTTGCATCTCCTTTGCAAATCTCTTACACATACCCTCATTTCCTCCAAAGATAATATCATCAACATACAAAACCACTATCAACATTCTGTTTCCTTAAACTTTGAAGTAGAGATTATTGTCCGCTGAGCCTTTGTTGAACCCTTGTTGTGTCAAATACTTTTCCAACCTTGCATACCATGCTCTAGGAACCTGCTTAAGTCCATATAGTTCCCTTTTCAACTTATAGGCCATTTCCAATTTGTCTAATAACTGAAATCCCTATGGTTGTTCCATGTACACCTCTTCTTCCAATTCTCCATTTAGGAATGCAGGCTTAACATCCATTTGATATACCTTAAAATCTTTGCGAGTAGAAAATTCCAAAAACATCTGAATAGCCTCCATTATTTCCACCAGGGAAAATGTCTCCTCAATGTCTATTCCTTCAGCTTGTGAATAACCTTTGCATGCAAGTCTTGCTTTGTTTCTTACAACTTCACCATTTTCATTCAGCTTATTCTTGAACACCCACTATTAACCAATTATGTTCTTGTTTACAGGTCTAGGAACCAATTCCCATGTCTAATTTTTCTCTCTCTATTGTAACTCCTCTTTCATTGCTCTAACCCAATTCTCACATTTGCATGCTTCACACACTGTTTTAAGTTCTATCTTGGAAAGTAAGCATAGATTTACCTCAGCTGCTACCACTTTGTTTCTTGTCTTTACACCTTCACTTTTATCTCCAATTATCTGTTCTTCAAGATGATTTTTCTATACATATTTTGGGGTCTTAGGAGTAGGTTCCAAAGCTTCTTCTTCTTCAATCTATTCTTCTTCCTCCTTATTCTCTTCTTTTACTTGTCCACAGATAGGTTCATCTAGTTCAACTTCACTTATTTCAACTGGTCTGTGCATATCTTCATCAAATTTTACATTTGCACTCTCAACAAGCTTTCTTAATCTTTTATTGAAGCATTTATAAGCTTTGCTATTAGTTGAATATCCAAGAAAAATACCTTCATTACAACTTTCATCAAACTTTCCAAGGTTCTCATCATCTCTTTTAATATAACATCTACTTCCATACACCTTAAAGTACTTAACAGTAGGAATCTTGCTAGTCCATAGTTCATAAGGAGTCTTTGTGTTGTTACCTCTGATCTAAAATTTATTAAGAATATAAATAGCAGTGTGGATTACTTCTCTCTAGTATACATCAAGCACATTTTCTTATTTCATCATAGTACTTGCAGCCTCTTGAACAATCTGATTCTTCATCTCAACAACTCCATTTTGCCAAGGAGTTCTAGGAGTAGAAAAATGTCTTTTTATACCATTCTCTTCACAAAATGTATTAAACTTAATGGAAGTGAATTCTCCACCTCTATCAAACCTTAAACATTTGATTCTTAGGTTCACTTCATTCTCTACCCTAGCCTTGAACACTTTGAATCTATCTAGAGCTTGAGCTTTCTCCCTAAGAAAAGTAGCCCATGCCATTCTAGAATAATCATTAATAAGGAGCATGAAATACCTGTCACCATTAAGACTTCATGCTCTTGTGGGTCCACAGAGGTTTGTATGAATCAATTCCAAAATTTCGGTAGTTGATTTTTCTATTCATTTAAAATTGCATCTTGTCTGTTTTCCTAATTGACAACTTCTGTAAATAGTATTGGTAGGCATTGTGATTTTAGGCACATCCTAGATAACTTCTCTTGAACTAATCCTGATCAAATTGTCAAAGTTTATATGTCCCATCCTCTAGTGCCATATCCAACTCATTAACTTGAGATACAAGGCATTGACTATCAACACCCTTTAGCTGATAAATGTTTCAATATGTTCTTCTTCCTGCAGCTACCATAGTTTCAGACCCTTTTTCGATCTCACAAGTATTATCTTGAAACAAAAGCTTAAATCCTTTGCTACACATTTTTCCAAAACTCAAAATATTATGACTTAAGCCCTTAACACAATAGACATTGTGACAGATTTTTGGACCCAATGGACTCTCTAACTCTTATAGGTTTTTTCACCCAAAAGGAGAGAGATTAGATCCAAAAATGCTTATGTAACACTCAAATTAGGATGTGTGCTATATGATATGATTTAAATGAACTTGACTAAATGTAATCTACTAATTAAGATGAACTAAAATGAATGCAAACTAAGATTTATGCCCTATTTGAAAACCAAGTGGGATATGTAAAAAGATTGAAATGATGAATGAAATGGGATTTTTCACTAAGCAGAAGGCTATTTCTCAGAATGTGTGCACTTGGAAGACTGTAGAGGACTGAATGTCAATCTGGAAAGCTGATGAAATTTGAACTTGGGCTGACTAGGACTCATTCGCCACCTTGGGTGAATTAGTCCCAGATCAAGACTTTTCTACATGGAATTTGTTTTTTGATAGCTGGGAGTCTGAAACAATATCTGAATCAATTCTACACCTTAGGTGGGACTCATTCGCCAAGCATGGTGAATCAATGCTCCTTTTTATTTCTGCAAACTCAAAATTTAGATCTGTACCTTGACACCTGCACAACAAATTTTGACAGAAACCCGATTCCAGCTCACAAAAAATTCTTGCAAAATAGCTTAAAAGAGTTGGTCTAATGGGGGTTTTTCCTTGGTCAAACCCCTAGGTAGGTAATTAAACCTTGAATAGAGAAAAATATGCATAAACCCTAGCCTTAGATGTGTTAAAGACTAGGAAAATTTGAATAATGACAAAAACCCTATTCTATTGCTCTAGAATAAGATATGCAAAAATGATTGAAAGGATGCAAGATATCTACCCTAGAAATCTTACAACACATGAAACTTTGATAATAAATGACATGCAAATGCTAAATAAACACAATGAAAACCTTAGTTTGAAGATAGAGTAACAATAGAAGATGAAATCAATAAAACCAAGTCCTTAGGCATGATTTGGTGGCTAGTTGCACCTCTTCACCCTAGATTTCTTCATGATTCACCATAGGCATCTATCATCAACCCTTTTCAATGTTGGATCTTGAAAAGATTAGTGAGATTCAAGACCTGCAAAAACCCTAGTTTGTTGTCCTAAAACTTCAACTTTTGCTAATGGAACTTGTTGTAGAATGCTTTTTGCTCTTGAGATGATAAAAAATGATCAAGAGGGTTGTGTAAAATGAATTGAAATGTGTATTTTTAGGCAACATCTTATTTTACTGTTAATTAGACCTAAGAGGCTGACATTCACTAGAAATAAAAGTTAAATTAATTAAATTCCCTCTTAAATTTAAACTTTCCCTCAAAGGGGACTCATTTTCCACCCTTGGTGAATGGGTCCCACCAAAGGGGACTCATTCGCCCAAGGTGGCGAATGGGTCCCACTACTGCTATTTGAAAGTGGGTTATCGGGGTATGATGTTATTAAATGTTGTTTGTTAGGTTTTATGTGATTTCACATGTGAAAGGGGCCTCTAGATCAAAATTAATAGGTCTAAGGGGCCTATAAATGCTATTTTGAAGGGGAAATGATGTGAAGGGGTCAAAAGTGGGTCTAATTATGAAATTGTCTCTTTTCTCAAGAGGGTCCAATTTTCTACGACACATTTAGCCCCCACTTTAGCGCCCATATGACTCTATGTGCATATGTAAGCTAAAGGACTCTAAACGATGCACCTTACTATATAAAAGGATACTCATTCAGAAGATGGGAGAACAAAGCCCCCAATGTAGTTATCTACAAAACCACGACATTAGGAACCGCAACCTGCAACATACATTCATTAATTTCCCAAAAATCCTTTTATCTAACTCCTAGGAATCCAATTCAAGGGTAGATTTATGCCCCCCCTTGATTCCGCTTGCTTTACGAAGGTGGAATCAAGGTAGAAATCTAGCCACATCGAAGAAGAGACACCCTACCATAGGGAATTTCCAAGTACCATGCCACATAACGATAGGTAAATAAGGATTTCAGGTGCAGAATCATGATTCCAATGCATCAAACGGTATAAAAAATGGATTACCCTAGCGCAAGCTTTTTATGTTAAGTTTAAGAAAGGCTATATTATAAGTGTCTTAAAGAAGATTATAACATTAGGTCAAAATGTGAGAGTAAAAAGTAAGTAAAATAAAGGTATGAAAGTAATTTCACTTACTATTCATTTTACCGTCACTGTAGCTTGAGAGTGACAACTAGAGGAAGAAGATGTTGAGAAGACGAGATTACACACCTTTGCGGCTAGACGATCTTTGAGAGCAGGTAGCACGCAGCGAGCGGTATCATGAGGTGAGTCAGTTTTGTAACTTTCACCATGTGATTTGATGATATTGTAATGATATTTATGCAAGGATAGATTAATTTAGGGTTCTTGGAAAAAAGTTTTCAAAGTGTCCCCTTTTTTCACAAAGTGTCCCATTTGTTCGCAAAGTGTCCCTTTTGTTTGCAAAGTGTCCCGTTTCTTCGTGAAGTGTCCCTGTTTCCTTGAAAAATGGCCAAAAGGGGTTCTAAAGTATCTAGGGCCATTAGAAAATCACACTAGATTGACTTCAGCACACTTTCTTGATGAATAATTTGAAAATTGAAGATATGGGATGAATTTTAGAGCATTTTATGATGATTTTGATAGGTTCTCGCCCAGTCACGACAGCGGCTAGGGGGAAAAAAACTGTCATTTTTAAGAGATCTATCACCAGTACTATCAACAACATAGATAGAGCATCTATAGTGAGTGGGTATCTATTGGGCATACATGATGCCACCTATGAGATACCATGATGCCATGCTGATGGCTTTGTGCGAGCGTTGGGACACATATACCTATACCTTTCATCTTTCCATCAGGGAAATGATGATCAAACTCGAGGATGTACATCACATTCTCTGAGTTCCTATTTGGGGAGTGCGAGTGTATTTTCGGGAGATCGATCATTTCATGAGAAGAAGAGGGATATGCAGTACTGCCTAGGAGGACCAATACATGATGAGAGAGCTAGAGCATGGATCGAGCTGCCTATGTTGTTGTACTCATGAGCTCCTTTGGTGAGATGGATTATGATGCACATAGTGGCACTAGTACTCAATCCAAATGGACGAGTGACATGCTTGGATGGTGGATTGGTACACCTGGTATGAGGGATGTATGATCAACAAACAGTCTATGCATGGGGTCGCAACATTCTGGCACATTTTTATTATGATTTGGGGAGATTTGTATACCGAGATATTGTTAGTATGGTCCATTATACAATTCTATAGGTGTGGTGCCTTGAGCATATCACATGTACTAGGCCTGTTGGATATCCATGTACTATAGCGATAGAGTACCCACGAGCATTCGACTATCCTTTGCGATAATTATGGCAGTATGGAGATTTAGAGTTTTAGAGGGTGGGCTTTGATTGGCTGGAGGAGGATGAGATATTATAGTGACCTTATCTACTCACTCTTCAGTGGCCAAATTCCACCGGGCAGCTACGAAGGATGTAGATGGATATATATCTAGTAGGGAGACACGACTACGTCGTACGACCATTCTATTATGGATGAGTCATGCAATAGTTTGGATAGATTTAGACACCACCTAGGGGATGTCCCTTCATTAGATGATCAGTGCGGAGTGCCCGAAGGCTAGGGGATACTATTCGGCTAACTATAGATCATGTTCGTGAGAGTGATTCCAATGATTCAGATCACGACCAACCACCAGTCTCTGACGCTGATGATGTTGGTAGCACAGATGAGTTCAAGGAGTGGTGGGCATATGAACAACCAACTCTTATGTTTCCCATGGATTTCCCCCTAGGTGATGTAGAGGCAACAACAGATGAGGGTGATGAGCCAAAGGAGAGAGCAGAGGAGGTACGATATAGGCCAACATATATTTTTATAGATGTGATCAATGAGGAGTACCAGTCTGATGTTGATCCTGACTATGAGAACCAGGATGGAGGAGAGGATGATGAGGAAGATGAGGATTATGAGGAGTATTATTATGAGGAGGAGCCACCCCTCAGTGAGGGTGATGAGGTAGCTATTGAGGATCAATACAATTATGGAGAGTCCTCACATACTTACAGGACTAGATCATGAGCAGTAGCTACAACAAACATCATCATACAGAGTCAGAGGGAGGCTGGAACATCCTCCATGCCCCCCAGAGATGAGGAGGTTGATATTCCTCATGCATCTTGAGACATAGGTGATAAAATTTAATTTTATGCATATACTTTAGTGATTTATGCTTAATTTGTATATGTATATGTATATATCATGATGACATTTTATTGATTATGTACATGATCTATCTTGCAGGAGCAATGAGAGACTGGTGAGAGTTCTATTGTCAAGTAGCCACAGAGATAGTGACAACGTCCCTCGAGGATGATGAGATAGATCTTGACTAAGTGCCCCCATTGATCATAGAGGATGAGCCAGAGTCACTCAGACCATTCACGAGGCTGCGAGCAACATATGAGAGTGTGAGGAGGTGACTCCATCAGATTGAGAGTGCATTACAGTAAGCACAAACCTTGGTAGAGGTTGGGAGACTTTGTGCAGAGCTAGCTCAGGCACGAGCAGAGAGAGACCAGATCGCAGATGAGCGACTTATAGCTATTGGAAGAGTATAGGGTCTGGAGTATGCACTGAGACTCAGCAGTTCGCGATCAAGGTCACATACAACCATCTCACGACGTCCAGGGATTGGATCGTGAGTGCCAGATCCTGAGGGGTCTAGCTCTCAAAGACCATTATGATGTGATTCTAATATGTATATGAGACTTTGCTATATATATAGAGAAAAGCACATTTGATGTTAAGGTGATGTAACTTTTTGATATGAATGTTAAATTCTATGTGATTAATTAAAGGACTTATGGTAAAAGTATTTAATTAATGTCAACATGATTTAACATAATCTATGTGATCTAATGCAAAACATATTGTAGTTTTAGCATAGATACAACATTTGTAATGAGAAAAAGGATATGTTAAATTAAATACACCAATAATGATCTAACTTAACATAAGAGGAATGTGAATAGTATGAAGTCTAAAGCAACTATAAAATGAATGTAAATAATTACTTTAGTGTTCAAGGAAAACACAAATCTAGTTGTCAAGAATGAAGCAATGTGAAAGCTATTTAGAATAACATTGAAAATAACTCTAAACAACACTACTATACCAAACATACTATTCAAAGGAGATTAGAGATAATACCGATGCAAATACATGACATTAATAGGTTACCTAAGGGGTGTTCCTTCAATTTTGTTTAAAAGATAAGCACCAGACCCATAACTAGTATCAACTATATAAGGTCCTAACCAATTAGGGCTAAACTTATCCTTTTCTTCGTTATCAACACTAATAGTTCATTGATTTTCAATAAGAACAAAATATCCCTCAGAAAATGATCAAGGAATAATGTGAATGTTGTATTTTTGTTGTAATTATTTGATGCGAGCTTGCCAATTTTCAAGAGCATTAATGCATTGTTCATTGAGCATCTCAAGTTGATGTAATCGTTGACCTTTATAAGTGTCATCATCAAAAAGATCTCAGAGAGCAACTCGCAAAGTAGGAATTTATAACTCCAAGGGCATAATCACATTAGTATCATAAACAAGGCTATAAGGGGTAGTGCCAGTGGATGAATGAACATTAGTTCTATAAGCCCAAAGCGCATAAGGGAGTCGCATATGCCAATCTTTATGATATTGCTAATAGTTTTCTTAAGGATTTGTTCAAGAATTTTATTAGTATACTCAACTTGTCCATTGGATTGCGGATAGTATGGTGTGGAAAAGCGATGTTGAATGTTAAAGAATTGGAGAAACTATTGAACTTTGTTATTCTTAAAGGGCGCTCCATTATCTGAAACAATTGCGGAAGGAAGTCCAAAGTGAGAAATTATGTGTTCCACGAGGAAATGACAAATTACTTCAGCAGCCGTTGAATGAAGGGGAATAGCTTTGACCCATTTTGTGAAATAATTGATCGCAATTATGATAAATGTGTGTCTAGCAGAAGAAGGAGGTGAAATTTTTCCAATAAGATCTAACCCCCATACTAAAAGGGCCAAATGGGAACATGGGCACGAAGTTCAGTAGCAGAAGCGTGAATCAGATTGCTATGTTCTTGGCATTTGTGACATTGTTTAACATAGGTGAAACAATCCTTCTTCATATGTCTCCAATAATAACCCATACAAATAAGATTTTGTACTAATGAACGCCCTCCAAAATGACCTCCACAGGCACTCGCATGAGCTTGTTCAAGCATGAAGGTGATTTTAGAATCCTTAAGACAACGTAGTAGGAGACCATTAAAGGATCTTCTATACAACTCATATGCAAGAATTACATATTTAGTTGCGAGTTTTTTTAAGCGCTTTCGAGTATTCATTGTGGTAGGTTCGAGAATGGTACCATCCTTTAAATAATTGTATATCGTATCATACCATTCACACGAAGGTGCTTGAGTTATTGCTAAAATGTTGTCTAATGAAGTATCAATCGAAGATTGCTTAATGGTATGAATAATGAATGTGAAACTAGTAGAAGGATCATGTGGGGATATGAGAGAAGCCGCACTAGCCATTGCATTTGCATGTCGGTTGTCTTTACGTGGGATGTTATCAATGGTGAATGAATCAAATTTTTCTAATAAATTCATGACAAGATCTTTGTATTTTAATAATTTTTCATGTTTAGCTTAATATGTGTCATTGATTTATTTGATGACTAATTGTGAATCACCAAAGATCTTAATATGTCAGGCATGAAGAGATAAAGTAGCTTGCAATCTTGCAATCAATGCTTTATACTCATCTGTATTATTCAAGTACATAGGAAATTTAAGTGATAGGACAAGGGAATAGGGTTACTGTCAGGTGGAATGAGGACCACTCCTACACTGGAACCTGTTTGACACTTGGACCCATCAAAGAATAACTCCCATGGTGTAATATCAATGGTTAAAACATGATCATGAGGAAAGGAATGAAGGGTAGGGAAAGCGAAGGGAGAAGGAGCATCGACTAAGTGATCGGTTAAGGCTTGACCCTTGATTGCTTTTTGTGAAACAAATTTAAGGTCAAACTTGATTAACATCACCCACTTAGCTAAGCATCTAGAGAGATCGATTTTGTTAAAAAGATATTTAAGAGGATCAAATTTTGTGACAACTTGTACTTCAACATTTAGTAAATAATGTTGCAACTTACTAGTAGCGAATACAAGAGCCAAACATTATTTTTCAACTGGTGAATAGCATGTTTCATAATCAATTAAGGTGTAGCTGATGTAATAAACAAGGTGCTCTTTACCATGACCATCTTGTTGAGCCAACAATGCTGCAAGAGCATGGGTAGATGCGGTGATGTACAAAATAAATGGTCTATGCGGAACGACCGGTTGTAAAACAAGTGGAGTAGCTAAATATTATTTTAGGCTCTCAAAAGCTTGTTTACAATCATCATCCCAATCAAAAGGAACACCCTTTTTAAGAAGACATGCGAAAGGTAATGTGTGATTGGCTAAAGATGCGACAAAACATTAGATAGCTTGAATGCGTCCTTGTAACGTACGTAACTGAGAAATGTTCTTTGGAGGTGGAATGTTAACAATATCATCAAGTTTCTTTGTGTCCACCTTAATGCCTCTATGAGATATGATACATCATAAGAGTTTACTATTATCTACACCAAAGACACTTTTTTGGATTCAAGCGCATGTTATATTGTTTGATTCGTTCAAATATTTTGTGAAGAACATTTACATTGTCTTGTCGAGTTAAGGATTTAGCAATAATATCATCGACATAATCTTCCAAGATTTTGTGAATGTAAATATGAAATATTAATGTCATTGCACATTGATAAGTTGCACCAGCGTTCTTTACACTGAAGGGCATCACAACCCAACAAAATGTTCCCCAAATAGTTGTAAAGGAATTTTTGTATTGATCTCGAGGATTAATAAGGATTTGATTATAACCAGAGAATCCATCCATGAATGACAAAAGGGAATGCCCGATTGTTGAATCCACAATCATGTAGGTATTAGGAAGTGGAAAATCATCTTTTAAAGAGGCTTTATTCAAGTCTCAAAAATTGGTGCACATCCTAATTTGATTAATAGGTTTTGCAACTGCGATAATGTTTGAGATCCAAGGAGAATAATCAATAGGTTGAATGAAGCCAACATCAAGAAGTTTCTCAAGTTCTTCTTTAACACGCAAGGCCACATTAGGGTGCATTTTATGGATCTTTTGACGAACAGGTTTAACATTGTTATCAAGGACAATATTATGCATCACAATTTTTGGGTCAATTCCTGGCATATCAGAATATTTCCAAGCAACAATTTCAGGAAAATCATGAAGTAAAGCAGTTGTATCTTCTTGTTCTTCATCATCAAGGAACTTCCCAATTTTAATAACTTTATCTTGATCATTAATGTCCATAAGCACATGAATCGTATCTCCTAAATGGAGTGCATTGGATTTAGGACTTTCAGATTCTGAAAAGTCTTCATTGATATCACTTCTTTCTTGCTCGGTAACATTTATAGCATAAGTAATGTGTTTAAGGGAAGTAGACAAGGATAGGGTATCATAAACACCAAGTATGTGTTTCGAGGACTCATCACTATCAACATACAACCATGAAGGAGGGAGGGTTGGATCAAGCAAGTCAAGATGAGTAATGGTAAGTTTGTGTTGTGGTTGACATGTGATCACGTTAATGTTTAAGGATGGTCATTCAGTAGCTTTAGTTGTTTTAGGAAAAGAATATCCCAATCCTATTTTCATTTCTTGTGTATTAGGTTCAATAGGGACATGAATACCTTGTTCATGTTTTCCACATCCTTTTCTAGTATAGCCCAATTGTTTGAAAAATCTATAACCTTTCCCATAAAGTCTTTCCATTTTGTGCGGGGTAGGTGGGGATTGATAATCTATCTTGTCAAAATTCATTGTGTATGTTGCATTTTCATCTGTATTGTAAGAAATAAATGTTTGAGATGATTCTTTAGAATTTTGAGTGGACATAATGGTTGGTTGGTCAGCTTTTTCATCTTGATTCTGCGTAAGTGTGTATTCGCCCATAAACGAGGGTGTGAATTCTAAGGATCCCCAATCATCACCAAATAATTTAGAGACCAATTATGTGTCATTATGTTCAATTTCAAGAGGATAAATATTAGAGGTTGGAATTTGTTAGAACTATAAAATCTGATGATTTTTACATATCTTTTATACCCCTGATTTTCCAAATGAGTCCTACCTTGAGTGCATCTTTCTCTCTTCGTAATAGTTTTACCCATATTCTGCCCATATAGCCCCTTTGAATCCATCGAGTCACACATTTTTCATATTGCAGTTCCTATTGGTGTGAGTTCGTTTGGGTCTCCCTGACCCATTGAGTTTTTCTGCTTGTAAAAAATCTGTGTTGCCTATCGGCACAACATTTTTGTTATCGTGGCGATTTGATTTTCATTTACAGGCACCGTTCGGTAGGAATTTTCTGCGGTCTCGACAACAAAAGATGACACATTTCAGCAAGATTTGCGGTGTCAATATAGGGTCATGGCGAACTCTTGTGGTCTTACCGAATGACTCATTGTGGGATCTCTTCGGCCCAACATAGTGCTTCCGGCATGAGGTCATAGCGAACATTCATTGTCACACTGAATGGTGGTGGGAGGATGGATGTCGGTAAGATTTAGGGTGTTCGAGATAAGGTCTTGGCAAGTGACCTTCGGTCTCGCCGATATTAAACATAAGGTTTCTATCAAATGGCTCATCAGTGAGA
The DNA here is from genome assembly GCA_007258455.2 of Sequoia sempervirens. Lineage (NCBI taxonomy): Eukaryota > Viridiplantae > Streptophyta > Pinopsida > Cupressales > Cupressaceae > Sequoia > Sequoia sempervirens. The sequence continues at coordinate 475,695,682 of VDFB02270651.1, forward strand.
GAATTTTTCTTCTAAGTAGGTCTTAGCAATCACCGTGGGTCTCACCGATGGAATTCATATGGACTATGTCAGTATAAGATTTGTTTTGTCTTGGTGGACAGGCGTGACCTTGGGACTTTCAGTGAAACAAAATTTAATCTATGAGAGGTCTCTCTAATATCATGTGGTCACAGCGATAGTGAATCAAACAAAGGTGCATCTCGGTAAGATAATTTCCTATGTTTCAGTGACTTGGAGATGGCGTTCGGGGTGACTTCTGGTATAATGAACCATTATTTGCATGATGTTTCCCCGACTCCACGAGGTCACAACAAAACATAAAGGAACATGAAGATTCTTCGTGACTTCGGTGTAACAAATGAGATGTTGTAGCGACATACATGAGGCAAAGAAGCATATCAGTGAAACATAAAATGATCTAAACAACATCTTCTTGACTTGGATAAGTCACAATGAAGGAAAATAGAACCAAGGGGATGACTAATGATTGAATTTCCTTTGGCATAACTTTATGATGTCTCGCCGACTGTTTCACTGATGAATAACAAAATTCAAATACTGTGGCTAACATGTATAAGTTTGAAAACCGCTGCAGGCTGACATGATTTGAGCCCGAATTCTGTGGAGGGCCGACATGGGATCTCAAAATGATATACTTTTCTAATGCTAGTGTATAAATAGGCATTTTGTAATTGTTAATTCATCATTAGTTATTAGATATTCAATACACAACAAGTAGATATAGTAAAATAAAATTCTTAGATCAAAGACTATGATGCACGTTTCCAAAATGGAGGTATTTATTAAAATCAGTTGATGTTGTTGTATTCTTCTGGTGTCAATTGTCTGTTGAATTCAATGAAAATACTGCTAAGTTGTCTCCAAGATTGATGCTTTCTGGTTGTTTAAATTGCAATAACAAGTTTATGTTTAGTTTATCAATGCACATTTGTTGTATTTGTGTGATTAATCAATTGGTTCTTTCAAGCAAAGATTAAATCCTTTTAGTTGATCACAGTAATCAGAGAGATTCATCTGAATTATTAAAGTAGAGCTTAGTAGTTACAGTATTGCATGTTTATACAAGTTGTAAACATAATGTATGCCAGATAATTTGAGTTTTCTCCAGAGAGTGTTGCTCATCTTGATTTCATTTGACTCCGCATACCCAATAAGGCACTGGTCTTTGTAGTTTCATCATTAAGATTCATTCATTCTCTTTACATCTGTTAATTGATAATTTTAGGATCTAGATTAAATTAATTTCTATTGTGCTTGAATTCATTTGTTCACTTCCATCTGCCATTGTGGACAAATCATTGCAAGAAGGATAATCATAGGACAAGTCTGCTTCATTCAGAAAGGTACACCCACCTAGGTTCAGCAGCACCTGAAGGGTAGAAGGTTGAGTTCTCTTGACCTTGTCTGTTACCCTGAAACGTATCAAGAGATTGGCAGCCTCTTGAGGCATCCCGCCTACGTTTTTGAGAGCTAACAGAATTAATGTTTTCAAAGGACTTGTCACCCATTTTTAAGATACAAGCAAATTTTAGGCTCAGGGTCGATTTCAATTTGATATATACGATTGTTATAAACATACTTCATGATATAGTGAAGAGTTGAAGGCACTACATTCATCTCATGAATCCAAGGTCGGCCTAAAAGAATATTATATGAGAGATCATAAGGCACGACATGGATAGGAGTTTGCAAAGTAACCACTCCAACCTTACTAGGCAAAGTAATTATCCCAAGCGGTTACTTTGTTGTATTATCGAATCCTCGAATAGAAATAGAATCAGGTATTATTTGTGATCTATCCACTTCTAATTGATCAAGAAGGCTCACACTACACACATTAAGGGCATAACCATTATCTATGAGATTGTGTTTGATACTTGTGCGATGAAATTGGGAAATGATCATAAAGGCATCATGTTGTTTTCATAACTCCAAAGGAGGGAGCTCATGTTGATGAAAAGTAATATCAAGACTATGCTTTTGAACAAGAGCTGCCACATCACTCTGAGTGGTTCTAGGAGGGATTGTTATTTGTTTCAAAGTAGTTTGAAGAATGGTGTTGTAACTTGGTGAAGTTTGAAGCAATTCCCAAAGAGAGATCTTGGCAGGAGTATTCTTTAATTGCTCAACAAGATCATACTCCTTTGTAGGTGGCTTATAACGAGGAGCACTAGGCGGATTAGGTAAAGGTAATGAGGGAAGAATTATTTTTGGTGGTTGTGGGTTATTTTGTGTTTTATATGTATGAGCAACAATATTATTACTAGATTTCTACGATACATTAGAGGGATGGAGGGGATGCGAGGGTGGGTAAAGGATAAGTTTAGGTTTATTGGAAAGATGGAGTGGATGTGAAGGTGGATAAAGGATAAGTTTTGGTTGAATTACATGAACATCCTTAATGTTAGAGGTGTCACAACAAACCATAGTGAATGAATTGGATGAGATGGAGTCTTGAAGGGACTCATCTAACAAAGGAAAATCATCACTCCCAAAAGGTTGTAAAGGTGAAAGATTTTCAACTTGGTTAGGATGTTCAAGGAAAGCATTAGAGGTATGAACATTTGTTATCGCAAAGTGATTACCACAAACCTTAGCAGATGGCTTGTGTGAGATGAAGTCTTGGAGGGATTCATTTAACAAATCAAAGTCATCACAATCAAAGGGTTTGAGGGAGGGTTTTTCGGTAAGGGTTTTAGGTTTCTCATTACAAACATTAGAGGATGAAGTAAGTGAGAAGAAAAACTTAAGGGTTTCATCTAACTTATCAACATCATCACTACTAAGTGGCTTGGATGTGATGTTATTATGAATTTGAATCATATGTTTAATTGGATCGTTTGATGTATTGTTTGATTGGTTTTGGAGATTTGCTATAGTTTCCTCAATGTAAGCTGATCTAAAAGGACTACGAAAGATAACTGAAAATGGAACTTGTAAAATTCTAAGACTGTCCATAAATTCCATGAAGAGAGATGAAATTTGTGTTAAGAAAATAGAGAAAACTTAAACCGAAACAGAAAGGAAATGGAAAAAAACATAAAGATGCAATGCAAGAAAGGAAAATCTAGAAATTTTGATAAAAAACTATAAAGGGAATAATTCGCCCTAGGTGGCAAATGAGTCCCAAGGGATGACTTTTTTTTGAATATTTTTCTTATTTTTTGTGTTTTTTTGTAAAAATATGAAATCTGTACAATGCAAATTCAGAATGAAAATGCAGAAATGAAAAGGAATGCAATAGTTTAAAGGAAAGAATGCTTTTACTAATGCATTGTTTCTAAGAATCCTAAAACAATGCAAGAGCCTACAAAAATGAAGACCTAAGATGCAATTAGAAATGTAAATTAGAATGTTATGATGCTCAAAATTTGGGTTCACCAAAATGTGACAGATTTTTGGACCCAATGGACTCTCTAACTCTTATAGGTTTTTTCACCCAAAAGGAGAGAGATTAGATCCAAAAATTCTTATGTAACACTCAAATTAGGATGTGTGCTATATGATATGATGTAAATGAACTTGAATAAATGTAATTGACTAATTGAGATGAACTAAAATGAATGCAAACTAAGATTTATGCCCTATTTGAAAACACAGTGGGATATGCAAAAAAGATTGAAAATGATGAATGAAATGCAATTTTTCACTAAGAAGAAGGCTATTTCTCAAAATTTGTGCACCTAGAAGACTGTAGAGGACTGAATATCAATCTGGAAAGCTGATGAAATCTGAAATTGGGCTGATTGGGACTCATTTGCCACCTTGGGAAAATTAGTCCCAGATCAGGACTTTCCTACACGGAATCTATTTTTTGACAGTTGAGAGTCTGAAACAACATCTAACTCAATTCTGCACCTTAGGTGGGACTCATTCGCTAGGCATGGTGAATCAGTCCTCTTTCTAATTTCTGCAAACTCAAAACTCAGATTTGTACCCTGACACCTACACAACAAATTCTGACGGAAACTCGATTCTAGATCTCAGAAAATTCTTGCAAAACAGCTAAAAAGAGTTGGTCTAATGGGGGGTTTTCCTTGGTCAAACCCATAGGTAAGTAATTAAACCTTTAATAGAGAAAAATCTGCATAAACCCTAGCCTTAGATGTGTTAAAGACTAGGAAAAGTTGAATCATGACAAAAACCCTATTCTATTGCTCTAGAATAAGATATGCAAGAATGATTGAAAGGATGCAATATCTCTACCATAGAAACCTTACAACACATGAAACATTGATAAGAAAGGACATGCAAATGCTAAATAAACACAATGCAAACCTTAGTCTGAAGATAGAGTAGCAATGGAAGATGGAATCAATAGGAAACCAAGTCCTTAGGCATGATTTGATGGCTAGTTGCACCTCTTCACCCTATATTTCTTCATGATTCACCATAGGCATCCATCATCAACCCTTTGCAATGTTGGATCTTGAAAAGATTAGTGAGATTCAAGACCCACAAAAACCCTAGTTTGTTGTCCTAAAACTTCAACTTTTGCTAAAGGAACTTGTTGTAGAATGCTTTTTGCTCTTGAGATGATAAAAAATGATCAAAAGGGTTGTGTAAAATGAATTGAAATGTGTATTTATAGGCAACATATTTTTTTCCCATCAATTAGACCTAAGAGGTCAACATTCACCAAAAATAAAAGTTAAATTGATTAAATTCCCACTTAAATTTGAACTTTCCCTCAAAGGGGACTCATTCGCCACCCTTGGCAAATGGGTCCCACCAAAGGGGACTCATTTTCCCAAGGTGGAAAATGGGTCCCACTACTGATGTTTGAAAGTGGGTTGTTGTTGTATGATGCTATTAAATGCTATTTGTTGGGTTTTATGTGATTTCACATGTGAAACAGGCCTCTAGATCAAAATTAATAGGTCTAAGGGGCCTATAATTGTTGTTTTGAAGGGGAAATGATGTGAAGGGGTCAAAAGTGGGTCCAATTATGTGTGAAATTGTTTCTTTTCTCAAGAGGGTCCAATTTTCTATGACACAGACATCATTAGTACTGTGTTTTCCATCAAAACCAATTGTTCCTTTCCCAACAATCTTTGCACTAGAATCATGTCCAAACATGACTAATCCACCATCATACTTTTCAAGTTTAGTAAGCTTACTTTTTTCTTCGGTCATGTGACTTGAGGAGCCACTGTCAATCACCCAATATTCTTCATCTTGTCTAGAATGAAAGGTAGTAACCAGAGTACCTTCCATCTCTTCCTTCTTGTTCTCTAGACCACTTTTCCTTGCACATCTTCCAGAGTTAGTAGACACTGATTTATTCTCTAAGGATAAAAACAAGCAATCATCATTATCATTCTGAAAATTAGATTCATCATTAGAAATTACAACATATTCTCTAACATATTACAATCTCTTGAACTTCTTGTCCTTTTTGTCTTTATTATCTCTGTTCTTCTTGTGTACAACTCTATTTGGACATCTTGAAGCATAGTGACCAATATTTCCACAACTGAAACATTTAAAAGGTAACATACATTTGTACTTGCCAGTACCTTTCTTCAATTTCCTTGTAAAGTTTGCTTCCAACTCCTTTGAACCTTCACTATTTGAATCATATTTTGTCTTAGTGGCTTTGAAGGTTGTTTCTATTTTCCCCTTTTCTTTTCCAAATTTCCTCATTTCAAATGCGATCAAGGTGCCAAATATTTGTTCTTTAGTGAACTTCTTAGGATCATACACTTCCTCAATGGCTGAAAATTTATCACTATAACTCTCTAGTAGGGTCACCAAAATCTTCTCCATTACATCTTCATCTATCAGAGTACTGCCTTGACTTTTGACTTCATTTATTGCAATATCAACCTTATAAAAATAGCTTGCAATATCTTCACCTTCTTCCATTTTCAAGTTCTCATATCTATGCTTAGCTGTTAGCTTCTTTGACAATTTGACTCTATCATTTCCTTCATAGATATCTTCCAACTTTTTCCAAACTTCATAAGCAGTGCCCAAAGAAATAACTTTTGTCCACCCAGTCTTAGATAAAGCACTATAGATTGCATACCTTGCTTTTTCATTTTCCTCATAGGTAGAAATCTCATCAGTAGAAGGACCACTTGTCAGTGCAACATATTTTGTCTCAACAACTATTCAAGTCTTGTAATGAAGAGAGATCAAGTAACCTCTTGTATGCACTTTCCAATCATTGTAGACAGATCCATCAAAAATAGGGATTGAAAATTTGTGTGCCATCAAATCTACCTCAAGCGATTAAGCTCTTCTCTGAGGAACCAAGGCTCTGATACCAATTGTTGAAAGGCGTAGGAAAACTAAGAGGGGGAGGGAATCAATTGTCACCAATCAAATCCACAAATCTCAAACAATCATTAACTCCACATCCACTTTAATCTGTTATTAAGTATGAGCATGAAGTGCAAATAAAATAAAGCAATATCAACACAAGAAACACCAGATTTACGTGGGAAACCCAATAAGGGAAAAACCATGATGAGGATTAAATCACAATATAAATTAATACCAAAACCAATTACATGGAGGCTTACTGCCAAAAAGGGTTCACTGCCCAAGATAGGACTCACTGTCTGGATACAAGGCTCATTGCGTACAGATAGGACTCACTGTCCAAAAGGGAGGCTCATTGCCTATAGATACAAAAGATAACAAAAAAATCTACCACAACAAATTACACACATTTGTAGCCTTGATCAGAAGATTGCAAACACCACCAACTCACTCCTTTTAGGAGTCTAACACATTAAAGTACTACTTCCTTATTCAGTTTCGCACATTCTTGCTTCTCACTTGTGGCATCTTTCATACATCAAACCATAACATCTCAACTTATATTTATACCATCTTCAACCTTAGAAAATTTCTCCAAGGTCGGCTACACACACTTCATATTATAAATTCAAATTAGTTCGACAATTGAACATTCCCGCGATGGAAGAGAATGAGAGCGGACCAAACCAACACTTAACCAAGACCCGAGCTAACATCTTGGATTAGTCATATGCTTCCTTAATTGATACTTTTACTTCGCATGATGTGTAGACACCAAGTTGTGCAAACCTAATGAAAACACAAATGAAATTTGAAGTACACTGTTGTGCCCTCAGCACACATGCCCCGTTTGGAATAGGGACCCTCTTTTCTTTCGCTTTACCGGGTCATTCTTGTCATCGCCTCATTTTGCGTGCCATCATTTTGGTATCCTGAGTGGTCAATGTACCCTCGAAGTACCATCTTAAAGTGACCATGTTTTTCCCACTCATCTTTGGTCAAGCCCTGGGGCTTTTTGGGCTTTCTTTGGCAGTTTTCCTTCTGCCAACGACTCTGGGTCTTGCCAGACCCAACCCTCTAGGTTTCTTTTGGGGGTTCGCCATTCCTTGAACGGTGGAAGGCTATTGCCTTCTCGAACCCTAGGTCCTAGATCATCTCTCGCCACTCAGTTTTAATGTGCACGAAGTTCCGGTGTGCACTCGTGCCCTCCGGGTCCAGTCGGCCAAGCTGCCGTTCCCGAAACTCCCTTCACCCTTTGCCATTTCTAGTGGAAAAATATCACCGGCGCTCCGCCCTCTGAAGTATGGGTCCCTTCTTTCCGCTAGTGTTAAAAAAAATAAATTTAGTGGCCATTTTGCCACGTCCTTCTAGACCTTCGACCCTGAAACTCTCGCCACTGTCCACTATTTTCAAATTCACCAACCAACGGGTCAGTCGTACAAGCATTAGATGAGGCCATTAATTATAGAGGGGGCATAAATATTAGGCCCCAACCTATCATTTTCACTTAGTAGGATTGCAGAGGAGGTCAGATCACTTGCTAGAAGAGATCAACCATCCACTGCTCATAGCTTGCTCATCCAAGATCATCGTTACACCTTCCGTCGTCGATCCCACCTCATCTTTTGTCGAGCTTTCGAGGTAGGTCCACCGTTTGTTACACCGAAAGTTTTTTGTATCATTTTATGCTTAAGATAATGAACAAGATAAGCTAAAAATGAATCCAACTGATAGAGAATGCTAAAACCCACAAAACCCACGTTTTGAAATCTTAATAAACCCTCAAATTGGCCTCTTAACATTCAATTGGAGCCAAGCGTTGTCGTCGCTATCCTACGTGTAGGGCATTCTTTCCCGCAGGCTCCAACCTCTCTGAATGCTATCGAGAACTCACAAAATGAACCTTTCAAAATGGCAGATTCCCCTTTCAGGCTTGAATCCACAGGCCTCCGTTGTCTGATAGCTGTTGGAGTCGAAGATTTAAAATTATGGAAATCAGCCTCTGTTTTTCCTTCTTGGCCCGAACCCCCAGAATTCCATGTCTAGAACTCCGTGAAGCTTTCCCCATTCCCAAACGATGGAATTGTCTGGTTTGCCTAACCCCTAAAGCCCACCTCACATCTCATCGTCTGGCGTAGAGCGCTAAAAAATCAACCTTTCGTCATGGCCCCGGGTCCCAGTCTGCGAACTTTCGTCGCAGCTTCGTCCTTTCATAACGACCATCCAATGATGACCTTTTGCCTCTCAGGCCCCAAACCTTCATTTTCCATGAAGAACAAATCATCGATCTTTAACGTCCTCGCCCTCTCCAGGCTTCGGTGTCCGGGATTCTGTCCCGCCTTCGCCTGTTCAAAAGGGAAAAACATGCATGCCTTTTCGACCTTCGGGCTCCACCCTCCTATTCACTGAGAGATACTTCGCATGGAAATTAGACATCCAAGCTTGATGCCGGGTTCGGCCAACTGGGCCGCTCCATCCGGGTTTCCGTTTTCAGATTTCCGTTCCAAAATGGCATGACATCAACGAATTTCCACTTCTTCGGGCCTGAACCATCAGCTGACCTTTAGCCTTTCGGGTCCTGGACCTTGGAGTTCCATCCTCGAAACTCTATCTCCCCCAAGCCAAATGTTGAAGATAGCAAACCCCTAACAACTTTCTGAGCCTGAACCTCTGGGAGCCCCAAAACTGACCTAAGTGACCTCAAATTTGAAAACTAATGCCTACCCATGTGCTCAAATTTGGCCATCTTCGACTCGGGCCTTTCAAACCATTAAAATGCGAAGATGGGAGAAACCACCTAGATTGCCCCGCCCTATTTGCCCCTATCAAAACAACATTCATGTAAGGGAATTTCGATCCCCTAGGCCTAGATTGCCTAAAATCCCTTAAAAAAAGCAATTAACAGCATCTAAAGGGAAAATATCTAACTATTTTAGTCATATGATGTCTACTTTGATTTAGTTCATAGGATTTTGAGCTAATGATAATGTTTTCAAAAGGTTGTACTCATTGTGTCCATACTTGCAGGATATATGGAATCAGGTGCATGACCCTCAGGGGGAACTGCAGAGAAAGACAAAGGAAAGAAATCAGGAAAGACTCCTTGTGGAAAGGAAGATAAAGATCAGATGAAGTTCTAGTTCTATGGTGAACCTCTATGATCGAAAATCACCACAAACTGGAAATAAATCACAGACACCAATATTGGCCACATCGATATTGATGAGTTTACACAAAGGGTTAGAATTCACCCAAAGACTGACAATGCTAGATTAATTAGGCAGAATGGAATCGCAAAGGCTATAGGCTTTCCCCCATCTCTCATTGCCCCTGAGCTAGTCATGGCCTATCGACAGGCCTACCAACCCGATACAAGGACCATCGTTGATAGAGATGACAATATTCTACCTGACATGTTGGCTGAGGGAATTAAAAAGACCTTCCACATTCCTACCTTTGAAGAAATGTAAACGTCCACCATAGAGGAATGCAAAGCGGCATGGGATGACAACTCGATGGGCTGCAAGAGATTGATAAATCAACACTGGCTCAAGGAGAAAAGGTGCAGTGCTGCGAAGGTTCCCCAAGGACTCTTCCACAATGATTTCCACAAAGACTACCATGACCTAGTCACCATGTTGAGCCGGGTAATAGGCCTTCCCACTGCTACATTCTTTTAGGAATGGATGGTATACTTTGTTGATCAGATCCTCCGTGGGAATGAAGATGTCACCAAAAAAACCTCATTCTACTGGGGAGCTATGATAAGCAACTGCTTCCATGAGCAGTTCATGAACATAAAGAAGAGCTTCAAATTCTACATGACCACCTATCTGGTCTATTCACTGGTAGAACAAAGGTAGTATAGTGGATTGTGTTGTGGTACCCGATGAGGAGCCAGGGCGAAGATTGAAAGTCTATGATAGACATCCCCAACTCCAATTCAAAAACTTTAAAAAGGAATACTGCAGGGTGAACGACGCCTTCATTGGTCACATCATCCGATTTCTTGGAGGGGATGTTGAGAGGAGAGTCTCTCACAACGCATAGACGTTTGTAAAGTAGTACGCTTTCTTGTTCCTGCAATTTTCCAAATTCAACTACATTCGCGCCTAGGGTTTCATTGAAAGACCAAACAAGCTGCCCCGGTACCCCAATGACTGGATTATATTATTGGAACTCTCCTGGTAGCTGCAACATGTGCACACCATCCTCAACAACAAGAATTTGGTAGGGATCTCTTATCCCTTGACCCTCGGTTGGGGCATGTACAAATTACAAACTTCCTAGTGTTGTGGGAACTCAGAAAAAGAATTGGTAGAATACCACTTCCAACTACACACTGCTCGCCCACGGATGGACCCGTATGGGAACATGAGAAAGGTGTTGGGACTGGAGTACACCCATTTGCATCATGCTGAAGATTTCTGGGAAAACTACCAGGATGACAAAGAAGTGCGCACTAGGAGCTACATGAGGATGACTGCATACTTCGTAATAAGGGTGCAACTGTTCCCTATACCAGATCAAGTTGAGGAAGATGAAGGAATTGCCATGGATTCCTGGTATAATGCAGTCACCAACTTATCGATGCCCGTAATTGATTGGGATGAGCAGGAGGTCAATGACCTTGACATCATAACCAAACCCATCAACCAAACCCATCGTGGCCCGGACTAAAGAATGGGTTAAAAGACAAGTGGCCTAGCTAAAGCAACAAGGAATGGTCGTAACCTATGAAGGGATAAAGAGTGAGCCCAGTACCACCCAGATGTCGCCACCACAACTTCAATGGGCGGGACATCAAAATGTCCTCCGATCACCAGATCTAAGAAGAGGAAAGCAACGGAAACAAAAAAGTCTCCAGATCCCAAGGTATACACAAGGAAAGATCTAGGAGGCTCACCTTCCAAGAAGCCAAAGAAAACAGGGGGCACCATGGAGCAGCTTGTAATACAAGGAGATGGGGAAGAAAGGACAGATCAGCTAGAACCCCTCCTGGCTCCCCCTGTTTCGACTGCCCCATCGTCTATTTCCCTGGCCATGGTCACCACGTCCCCGTCGACAGTAGATATCTTAGTCCATCTTGCCCCTTCACCTCCGGCCGGGCTTGTCATAGTGATTGAATCCTCCTCCACCATGACTACTCCTCTTTCCGCTGCCACCATGTCACCTACCATATCACTCCCATTGGCCACAATAATGGCACCAATACCCGCTCCTGTATTGCTTGAGGCTTTCTCGAAACACATACAAAATATCCCTTATGATCTCTCCCAAATCCTTATTGACCCCACCCTTCAGGCTGCCTTAGCGCAAGTCCTCGCTAATGCTAAGCCTTCACAACCTCCAATAGGGCCATCTGTGATGGAGGCCACAATGTTAATTTCTGAGGAGTGGGAGAGACGAAAGCAAGAAGCCTCAAAACCAATTGAAGAGGAGGCCGACGAGTACCATGAACACCTGGAGTATGAACATCAAAAAATTGATAGGGTGGCCTATGAGGAGGAAGGAACGGGCTCTTCTGATAGTGGAGATGAGGAGGAGGATGTCGGTGGTAAGGTCATCATACAAGTCTTCGATGATGATCTTGAAGAAGAGATGGCCCGACAGCTAAAACACGATGAAGAAGAGACATAAAGGTCACCTCCCAGGAAGGAATAGGAGGGCGACAAGACAACATAAAATGTAGAAATCTCTTTAGGGGAAAAACAACTGGAGATTGTGCCACCTCCTCCTATAGAAGAAGAAGACAGATAAGAGGACCAGCCAAAGGAGTACATGCATAAGGGAAAATAGATTGAAGAAATAAAGGAAAAGGAAATGGAGGTAGAAGTAAGTCCCTGAGGGAAATTGATTACTAAACCTCCTATCAAATGCATCGCATTCATCCTATATTCTGATGAGGAAGAGGGAGAAACACCAAGATGAAAGGTGCACAAACATAAGTCCGAATGGGGCAAGGCGAGGGTGATCAAGAGCCATCAAAAGGAGAGTCTGCCATGCCCATGGTTGGAGAGGTAGCTTGAGAAGGAGACTCCTGCTCCTAAGGATCTGAAGGTGAGGCTAGAGGCTATCCTAGCCTGAGCACAAAAGTGAACCAGAAAAGAGAAAAAGGCAAAATTTAGGTCCAAGATAACAATGGATGCTTTCGGATCCCGGACCGCACAGATAGCAATGCCCATCGTAGGCCAGGCTGGTGTAAGCTACAACATTTTCACCATCAACTTGGGGACCGCTACCAGAGAGAATAAGGTGGGACATCTTGAGGAGTTAGTGGCTATAGTGGTGCACCTGATAAAATAGGACAAGGTCTCGAAGGACGAGCTTAAAGCATAGGTGGCCGCCTTGACGGATTACATCCAACAATGGTCTTCAATGGATGACATGACTACCACATCTACTACTCCACCCCAATTGCTGTCCAAAGAGCAAATTGAAAAATTAGAGAAGAGAAATAACTTGGACAAGACTATGGAGAGCTGGTTCCAACAAGTCCTGTACGTTGGGAACATGGGTATCAGTGGGGCTGTTCAGACAATCAATAAGTTCTTGGATATGCAACAATCTTTGGAGAGCACGAAGAAGCTCTGCACTGACTTCCCTGCAACATATGATTCCACCTGTCCAAAGATTGAGGCCATCCTCTAGTTACCGAAGGCCACATGAGAAAAGGAGCTTGCATTAAAAAATTATTACCACTAGTTGATGGACATGTGGAGGCGGGATTTCAATAAAAAAAAAGGAGAGGTTGGAACAAATAATGGATAAGGTGGATCCAGGCATCGAATGGGTCAAGGAAACTAGGGTGGACTGCACCCAATATTTGAAGCTGATGATAGAGTATGACATACCTGTAGGACAGATGGATCTAAAGATAAAGCCTTATTTTCAGAGGAAGATGGAGGACAAGATGTCCAATGAGATAACAATGGAATTCATGAGTTTCGCCGCCCGTGCCTTCGCCGATTTGGAGCTGTTTAGGGATCAAGGCGTAAAGTATGATGAAGATTGGAAGAAGCTTGAGGATAATGCAAAAGAATGGAGTTACCAGATGCTGCAATCTGAGATTATTGAGGTGGATAAGCTCCAACCAATCATTCTGAAATTCTTGGAATATGCAGCTTTGAAGAAGCAGGAGGGTAGCCCTATTATCGATGAAGAGCTCCTGAAGGAATAGCTATAGCAAAAGGGCAGTCAGCAAAAGACAAAATGCTACAGTGCTGTCACTAAAGGACAAAATAGGGAAAGGGACAAGAATGTAATTTTAAATTGTAAAATAATTGGGGGTAGGTGAAACCCTATTTTGTAATGAATCCTGACCACACAATGAAAATCAATCTTGGCCATTCATTTAAATTTTTGAGCACTATAAATAGGGGGTCTCCTCTCATTTCAAAGAGAGTTGAGTTTTTGTAAAGGAATGCTATTGAAATTTATAATGAAAATTTATTGATTTGGTGTATTTTCTGATTTCTCCACATGTTTAATGGTTCAATCTCCATTGTTAGATGCTTTAGTTAGATTCACATTGCTGTTTTAGTTAGTTTTATCGTTTCTTTGATAGATTTTAGTCATGTTGTTATGTGATTATAGAAATTTTTGTTGTGTTGATGCCTTCCAGCCCATACTTTTTACTATTTGATGTTGGTAAATGGCCCTACAAAGTTAGCCTGGGCTGAAATTTGAAGCTACCCTTTAAATCTTTATCCTTTTTCATGCATGTAAATGGTGGATGAATGGTAAAATATTTGCAGACCTTTGAAGATAGCACAAATTTCATGATATTGTAGATTTCTTGGTTAAGTGGAATCATGTTTGAAGGGAGTTGTCCATAGCAGAACCTCCACGATCACTTTTCACAGTTAGTTGTAGATCCAGGAACCTTCCCTCTTCCCAGCTCTTTTCCTTTTTTTTAAGAAACAACCTATGCTAAGGTTCATTGCACATTGTAAAGCCAAACTTGAAGAAAACATCAAAGTTTTAGATTGTTGTTCAAACCTACAAAAAAGTACACTTTAATTCCCATCTCAAAAACTTCAAATTTTAAGATCCACCTCACATCCAGCTACGTAAGCTCGTCTTGTGATTACCAGCAAAATCACATCAAAATCAACTGAGGAATTCCATGCAAGTCATGACCTGACACCTGAGAGACCTTGGGGAGATTTTCAACAGCTTGGAGTTGGAGATTTCCTTTCAAGAGAGGTAGTGCATGTACGCATTACCTGTGTTGAGAAAGTGTGTAAAAACACCCATGAACAAAATTGGTGCTAGAAGGAGGGCCTTGTGAAGTTGGATTGAATTGGATCATTCTCCTCGAAAATATTTTGAAGAGTTTTACGGTTGACACCAAATAAGGGAGAATTTCAAGAGTTGCAGTCTCCTACAAGGGAAAAGTGAACCAAAGAAGGAGACGCTGCTTCTTCCTCTTCCTCAATTCCACCCGGCTCCCTTCTACCTTCACCCTCATTCAGCTTGTGTTCATCTTCCACTCGGCCATCTGAAACTTTATTTTCACCCCCCATCTTCGACAGCCTAGAAGTTACCTCTCTCCTGGCCTTTCAGGCCCAAGGTACAATCCTAACAGCCGCAACCCAGGCTGTTGTCCTACTATAGGCACAACTCCAAATTTCTATTCTTCAACAACAACTACCACCTCCGCCTCCTGCCATGGCTTTTTTGGCACAAAATCCTTTGCCGATACACTTCGTTGCTTACCATGACACGCCCAAGAATCCAAAAGGCTTCTGTTTGAAATTCAATCCTCGCGACCTGCAAAGAACATCTGAAGAGCACATCAAAATATTTGAAACAACAATCACCGAAATGCAAGTCGATCATGAGGATGTTGCATGCTGCCTTTTTCCACACTCGTTGGGTGAGGAGGCCTTTTATTGGTACATCAATTTGCCGAGGGGGTCCGTTACCTCGTGGGACCTCATGAAGAATGATTTCTTGCAAAAATATAAGATCTTGATCAGCCCCTCAGAGTTATATAGGAAGTTTATGTTTGTTAGGAGGGAAATTAATGAACCCATTGGATCCTTTAATGACCGTTTTCATTGTGCCTGCACAAGGCTTCAGGACCCATACCTTCATAATGATGCCGCAACCCTCCTAGTCTACTATGTAGCATTAGACAACCTTATGTTGGCCTTGGTAAAGAGGATGCACCCGCCACTCACCTCATTTGTAACTGCCTATACAAAGGTTATTATTTCCAGTCTAGATTTGGGGCAAAATATCTCTCGTCCGCTACCTTCTTTGGGACTAGTAGCTTACCCGATACAAGTTCAAGGGCTTAATCAAGCATTCGCTAACCAGACCCCTCTTATGAACCACATGCCTCAGCTGCCCATCATTCTACACCTTGGACAACCAATGAATTATGCCCCTCCCATGCCTTCTTATTTGTAGCCTCAACAATAAAAAATCTACCCTTAGGCTCCCCAACAAAAAGTGTATTCTCAACAACCGCAAGCACCACTATCTTTTCCAGAACTAGAATTCCCTCCGGTGCATCAGAATTAGCCGGTAGCCCCACCTGTCTTCCTCCAAAATTTGGCACAACAGCCAAGCAGCACTGCTGAGAAAGACAAATTGGAAGAGTTGACAGAGATGATAAAGAAAATGTCCACATAAATAACACTTAAAGAATCAGAATAATCAGTTGCAGGCATCCCAATGTAACCTCCAGACCAATCTTAATCGGGATAGCTGAGACAACAGGGACAACTAGGAAGCAGGCACCTCTTCTGGAAAAAATTATGATAGAGGACATAATCCAAATCAAAGTTCCAAGAGGAGACCTTCTCAGAGGAAGAACCGCACATGGAATATGAGGCCCAATAATGGAGGTGTCCCTACTCCTCTTGATCAGCCAACCAACAATGAAAGAGTGGCCAATGGAGTGTACCTTGCTGAGGCAACCTTGCCCGGATGGTGCCGAATTCACAAGACCAGTAGACACTCTAAGTTCGATTGTCCTAATTTCCAAATAGCTGCAGAAATTTTCCAAATTGTAGTCTAAAATGCCGTTGATAGTACCGGTTGAAGAGACATCATCTTGTCTGAGCCTTATGACTCCTCCTATCTCATGGTAAACCAAGCACCATTTCCACGAAGTGACCACAATCAGCCCGAAGCCAAGCCTACCCCTGTTAAGGGCAAATTTCAAGAAGTAAGTAACGAGCAAACCTTGGCTCAAATTTTTAATTCATTAGATAATGGTCGAGACGATGAGGAAGAACTATATGTAGATGAAATTCAAATGTTCAACCAGAGAACAACCCCTACTTCCTTAGGAATAGACATGCAGGTGGAACCTTTACAACTTCTACTCCACCAAATAATTTTACTACCCCGCCTGACCCCAATGCTAGCAATAACCCTAGGCTTCACCATGTACCCACTCAGTATCTCAACAAGGATAGGCCTTAAAATCAGTCACAGAATCTGCCTCAAGGCCAACCCCAAAATTAGTCAAGTGAAAGGGAAGTCCAACCTCCTAGCTCTGTAATAGGTCGAGCCTTCGGCTCTGAGATTGAACAGATGGGTGAATATGTGGCAGAAGAGTTCAAGAAAGTAAAAATTAGTTTGTCTACCTTCGAACTACTCAAAGTCCTTGTTGTAAGGCATGCCTTGTTTAGGGTACTCAATGGGACCCCATCCTCCAGCACAACACATGAGGCATCAACTAAGAGAGTCACCTTTGAAGAACCTAGGTAGGAACCCATGATACGAGACAACACAGGGAAAATGAAGGATGTTCCCTCAAATCAGTCCATAGGTAAACAGCTAGAAAAGGAACCAGACCAGAACAATAGGAATATTTCTAAGGATCAGTCATCTAGATAGATTAAGGATAAAACTGGTGATAAGAATAAATCTCAAGTAGCTCAGGTAGACACGCCCATGAGCCTCTTCCAAGGAAGATTGGAAACTCCCCCTTTCCTTACCACCATTCAGATATTCGGGAAAAACTTGTATAACTTCCTACTTGATTCAGGAGCCTCCACCAATGTTATGCCTCTAGTAGTATGCAAGGCTCTTGGGATTACCCCCACACCCTCATGAAGGAAGGTGACCTAGCTGGACAAAACATAGATCAACATTGTGGGAGAAATGAATCAGATCCTGATGCAAATTGCTGTAGATCCAAGGATACAACAAGTCATTGATATTCAAGTGTCTGACATTTCAGATGCATATGGGATCATCCTGGGAAGAGAATTCACCAAAACATTGAATGGATATGCTGCCATAGACCATTCTCACATGTGGCTACCATGGAAAGGGCTTCCAAATCAAATCTGTGTAGATCGCAAGCCACGTATGAAATATATGATCACATAGTACAACAACCTAAATGAGGTGCTGTTTGTTGAGACAAAATTGGGAAATTACTGTCCCTTTTCCTGTCAAGATGAATTCGAACCCCAAGAAGAGTATGCCGTAGAAGTAATCTTAGTACAGTGCAGCCATCCAACCAACCTTACTCAAATGCCTCCTAGTACAGAAATGTTGGTTGAATCAGATGATAAACCTGATGGAGGCGACAACTAGGGACTACTCAGTGGTTTCTAGGAATTCATGAAAAAGTGTGCAAAAGACCAATTTAGCTTGGGTGTCTGAATGGATTTCTGGGATCTCTTACTCCCAAATTGGTGCAGAATTCACAATGCTGCCCACTCCGAGTTTGATTGCTACTTGTGCCAAGCAGCGGTAGAGCACGTAAAAAAATTAGATGTCCCTCAGAAGGAAATGCCAAAGGATGTAATAATAGAACCACTTGTTGCTGAACACCTTGAGCTGCAAGATTCCCAAAAGGTAGCCAAGTCGACCACCCAGCCAGAAGGAAGTAAGAGCCAACTTGGACCCAAAGTCAAGGTACTTTCCAAGTTTTGGACGCTTCGATTTGATGGATCCAAATCAAAACAAGGAGTCAGTGCCAGATTCGAGCTCATCATTCCAATGGGTAAGACCTTTCTTGCTGCCCATAGATTGTAGTTTCATTGCACCAATAATGTAGTAGAATATGAGGCATTAGTGCACGGTCATCTTATGGCCTTAAAGAATTTTTTTAAAATGTTGCAAGTATTCGGGGACTCTGAACTTGTAATTAAACAAGTTAAAAAATTGTATTCCTGCCATGATAGAAGACTCACAAACTATAGGCATAGGGTTTGGGGTCTCTTAGAAGGATTAGATGTATTTAATATACAATTGATCCCTCGTGCTTAGAATCATACAACCGATGCCTTGGCTCAAGCAACCATCACTCTGCAACCCCTTTCCTTGTTCGAGCTTAAGAAGTTTACAGTTGAGTTGACATCTGAATCATCTATCCTAAATAATATCACTCACTTTAAGGTCTTCAATGATGATAAGTACATCCTTGAATTCATCACGAGTTTCGATGTCTTCGCAACCCAAATAATTGATGAAGCTGATCCGGAAGAGGCCGAATTGGACATAGAGGGGGTTATCAACCTCAAAACCAATATGATTCCCAGATGCATGGTTTAGCTTGAATGCATATTTGATTTGGACTAGATCAGAGACCAGGACTGGCAGATGAAGAAGGAAGCCATAAGCAACCAATGTGATGCTCACAACCTCAGGATAGCCAAGGAGACCAAAAATGTGTTTATTGGCAAAGTGTGCATGCCTGGAGAAAAGAAGGGAATCATTGATGCTTTGCGAAAGTATCATGACATGGTGGCATAGAGCTACAAGGATCTCAAAACTTATGACATCTCCATCATCATGCAACCATCCCTCTCAAGATAGAAGTGAGGCCATTTCGCCAACGACAATGCCCTATTAATGCCTTGTTAGAGCCCATCATTTACAAAGAGGTATAGAAATTGATTTCAACAAGGATTATATTCCCAGTTAGGCATTCCACATGGGTGGGCAACTTGGTCCCGGTTAGAAAAAAGAATGGAGAAATTAAATTATGTGTGGACTTCTGCACTCTAAGCAAAGCTTCGGAGAAGGACAACTATCCAGTGCCTTTATTGGATGAGGTACTGTAGATTGTCAATGACTCCCAAATGATGTCTTTCCTTGATAGGTACTCCAGATACAACCAGGTGATGGTATAGTACAAAGATCATCATAAAACAACGTTCACCACTAAGTGGGGGATATTCGCTTACAGGAGAATGCCTTTTGGGCTAATCAACGCCGGTGCCACCTTCCAATGAGCCATGGATATCGCCTTTTAATATCTGATTGAAAAATGCATAATCATCTACATGGATGATTTGACTGTGTTCTCTAAAAGGCGGAGTGATCACGTCTTTGATTTATGCAAAGTGTTTCAAAGGTGTAGGGAGTTTGGAGTTTCCCTTAACCCAAAAAGTGCATTTTCAGCATGACTGAAGGTAGATTGCTTGGACATGTCATTTCAGAGCAGGGAATCTCTATAGACCCTGAGCATATCCAGTCTTTGCTGAAGATCCCACCCCCGGGTAGCAAGAAAGAATTAAAATCCTTCTTCAAAAAGATCAATTTTGTCAGGAAGTTCATCACAAATTTTGCTGAAATTGTTAAACCACTCAATGTCATGTTAAAATAGGATGCTAGAGTTGAGTGGGCTCCTGAAGCCAAATAGGATTTTGAAGAAATCAAATGGGCCATTGTTGAAGTACCTGTGCTCATCAGTCCAAACTATCTGAATCCATTCTATATCTATTCATTCACTTCAGAACATTCCTGTGCTAGCATTCTGACTCATAAAGATGATGGAGGAAGTGAGCACTCGATTGCCTTCATGAGTGCTCCCCTGAAGGATGCTGAATTGTGAAACCACAATGTAGAAAAGCAAGCATATGCCCTTGTGTGGGGAGTGAAGAAGTTTAGGCATTATATCTTGTGAACAAAGTGTTCGCCATTGTCCCCGACCCAGCAGTGAAAATGTTGTTCATGCAAAATGAATTGGGTGAATGAAGAGCCAAATGGGTCACCCTACTCTAGGAATATGATATGGAAATCCAAATGATGAGGTTGGGGAGAGGACAGGCACTTACCCACACGATTGCTGAAGTAGCAACACAGGCCGGACCTGAACTCACGGTGCAACAATACTAGCCTGAGGATGTTTCCCCGGGAGAATGGTATGAAAACATCGTCTATTATTTTCTAAACCACAAGTGTTTGCATCACCTATAGGGAGTCCAAAAGCATGCTCTTAGATTAAAAAGCAATAGTTACATGTTGCAGGGGTCCATTTTATACAAAATAAATCATGAAGGAATTTACTTGAGATGCCTTGGCAAGGAAGAAGCAAACTGAGTCTTGAAGGAGTTTCATGATAAGTTCAACACTGGTCATGGATCTGGGCCCTCCATTGCACATTAGATATTGAGAGTAGGATATTATTGGCCAACTATCTTCAAAGATGCTCATTACCATGTTCGTTCATGTCACACATGTTAGACTACCGCCACCAAGGGGAAGAATGTTGTTGTCCCACTGTAGCCTGTGTTGGAGGTACAGTTGTTTGCCCAATGGGGTCTCGATTTCATTGGTTTGGTAAGTCCTCCATCATCTATGAGACACAGGTACATTCTTACCGCTACTGATTACTGTACTAGATGGACAAAAGCAATTGTATGTAAGCAATGCACAACCAAGATAGTTACAATTTTTTTGGAAAGTTTCATTTTAAATTGCTTTGGTTGTCCTTATGCATTGGTGTGTGATAATAAACCTACTTTTTCTTCATTAAAGTTTACTGGTTGGGCCTTTGACTATGGGATTTCTCTTAAATTTTCATCTAATTACTACCCTCAAGGCAATGGCCTTGCTGAGTCCACAAACAAGAACCTGATCATGGTAATCAAGAAGTTGCTAGATAGGAATCCCAAGGACTGGCATACCCAACTCTGTTTCACCCTTTGGGTAGACTGCACCCACCACAAGGCTGCCCTTGGTGATTCCCCATTCTATCTTATTTATGGCATAGAGCCCATATTTCCTATCCACCTAAAGATTCCCACTCTCCAATTTATCAATGACTTTTACGAAGGAGGGGATTGTAGAGAAGCTCGGTTAGTTGAGCTTTTGCATTTAGAAGAAGTCTGAGACCGTGCAATAGAAAATTTTGCCAAACATCAAGGCATGGTCAAGAGATGGTTTGACCGCCAAGCCAAGATCAAGGCTTTTAGAATTGCAGATTTAGTCCTGTACTGGGACAAGGCCTATGAAAAGAAAGGGGGACACAACAAATTCGAAAAGCTTTGGCTTGACCCCTTTCAAATAGCTGAAATATTGGGAGACAATGATTTCTGCTTGAAGACCTTAATTGGTGAAGATGTCCCATTACCAGTCAACATGAAACACCTTAAGCATTACTTTCAAGCTTGAGCTCCTGCAGGATATTTTTAGTAATACCTATATATAGGGTAGAATAGGTTGTCTTTTGGCTTGCTTGTGTTTGCTGCGTTGCTATTTTCTGTTTTGCTCGTTCTCGACTATTTTGTTCTAAAAGGATGTTCTCTGTCCCTTTATGGTGGCCATGCTAATTCAATGAATTGCTCGCTTTGTTGTTCTTCCTTAGTATTCTTCAGATAAACATTCATTCCCGACTATTGGTCCCTAAAGCCCGCCTAGGAATGACTTCCTTGTCTGAAGTTTTCTTTAGAACTTGACCCTTGGTTGGCTCTTTTTACGCATATCTCAGATCTCGCACAAAAGCATGTTAATTATTCCTAAATATTGTACAATTGCTACTATGATACCCTAGTAAGTGAAAAATCCAAAGTCCTCTCTAATGACCACTGCGATTCCCAAACCCTTTGTAGGCTTCGACGCTTACATGGTCGAGCAAAAGATAAGAAAAGGAGACAAGTTGAAAGAAATATCAAAAGAAATCAAAGAAATAAAATTCTAAATTCAAGTGACTGTATGGGTGTGTGGATAAATCTATCGAGGCTATGGATGCTTGTCTGGTAGTAGAGCAATATCCCTAGGGTCACAGCGACAACTTCGTCGGGGCTATGGACACCTAATTGGCAATGGGGCAATGTCTAGCTTACTTTTGGTGTTGGATGATCTATGTAGCTTGCTTGATTGGATTAGTAGCCACTTGGTGTAGTCCTGGGGAAAGGATTGAATCCACGACACACACACACACTTCTGAGATGTCTTGTACACTGACCCAACTAAGGTTTTTGTTCTCCTAGTTCACTCTTGGAAGTCTACTCCTAGTCTGCGAAGCCAAAGATTCTAGGTTATGAATGGACCCTTATCCCTAGAATGCTCAAGAGAATTTCCTAGCAAACTCACCATTTGTTGTGCCCTCAACACACACGCCCCATTTGGAATGGGAACCCTCTTTTCTTTCGCCTTGCTGAGTCATTTTTGGCACCGCCTCTTTTTGTGTGCCCGTATTCTGGTATCCTGAGTGGTCAGTGTATCCCTGCAGTTCCATCTTAAAGTGACCATGTTTTTCCCACTCATCTTTGGTCAAGCCCTAGGGATTTTCGGGCTTTCTTTGGCAGTTTTCCTTCTGCCAGTGGCTCTGGGCCCTGTCGGATCTGGCCCTCCGGGTTTCCATTGCTGGGTTTCCTTTGGGGGTTCACCATTCCCCGAATGGCAGAAGGCTACCACCTTCCCGAACACTAGGTCCTAGATCATCTCTCGTCCCTTGGTTTTAATGTGTGTGAATTTCCAGTGTGCACTCGTTCCCTCCAGGTCCAGTCGGCTGGGCCGCCGTTCCCAGAACTCCCTTCGCCCTTCACCATTTTCAGTGGCAAAACCTCACTGGTGCTCCGCCCTCCGGAGTCTGGGTCCCTTCTTGCCGCTAGTGTTAAAAAAAAAAATTTAGCGGCCATTTCACCACGTCCTTTTGGATTTCGGACCCCAGACCTCCCAACGCCATTCGCTATTTTCAAAATTCACCAACCAACAGGTTGTTCATACAGGCATTAAATGAGGCCATTAATTGCAGAGTGGGGTATAAATATTAGGCCCCAACTTGTAATTTTCACTTGTCAGGATTGTAGAGGAGGTCAGAGCACTTGCTAGAAGAGATCAACCATCCACCGCTCACAGCTCGCTCATCCGAGATCATCTTACACCTCCGTTGTCGATCCCACCTCATCTTTTGTCGGGTTTTCGAGGTAGGTTCACCATTCATTACACTGAAAGTTTTTTTTATCATTTTATGTTTAAGATAACGAACAAGATAAGCTAAAAATGAATCCAATTGATAGATCATGCTAAAACCCACAAAAACCATGTTTTGACATCTTAATAAACCTTCAAATTGGCCTCTTAACATTCGATCAGAGCCAAGCGTTGCCATTGTTGTTCTTCGTATAGGGAATTCTTTCCCCCCGGCCCTGACCTCTCTGGTTGTCGTCGAGAACTCACAAAATGAACCTTTCAAAATGGCAGATTCCCCTTTCGGGCCCAAATCCCCGGGCCTTCATCGTCCGATTGTCGTTGGAGTCGAAGATTTGAAATTATGGAAACTGACCTTCGTTTTTCCTTCTCGGGCCCGAACCCCCGGACTTCCATGTCCAGAACTCCATGAAGCTTTCGCCATTCCCAAACGGTAGAATTTTCCTCTCTGCCCAACCCCTGGAGCATGCCTCACATCTCGCCGTCTAACATTGAGTGCTCAGAAATCAACCTTCTGTCATGGCCCTGGGTCTCGGTCTGTGGAATTCCATTGCGGCTTTTCCCTTTCATAACGGCCATCTAACGACAACCTTCTGCCTTTAGGACCCTGACCCTTCATTCACTATGAAGAAAAAATCATCGATCTTTAACGTCCTTGCCCTCTTTAGGCTCCTACATTCAGGATTTTGTCCTGCCTTTGTCGGTTGAAAAGGGAAAAATACGCCCGCCTTTCTGACCTCCGGGCTCTACCCTCTTGTTCGCCGAGAGAAACTTCACATGGAAATCAGACGTCCAAGCTTGATGCCAGGTCCAGTCCGCTGGGCTACTCCATCCAAATTTTCATTCCAAAATGGCGTGACATGAACGACTTTCCACTTTTCCGGGCCTGAACCATTAGCCGTCCTTTAGCTTTCTGAGTCCCGAACCCCAGAGTTTCATCCCCAAAACTCTGTCTCCCCTAGGCCATTGGAGACAGTGAACCCCTGACAGCTTTCTGAGCCTGAACCTCTAGGAGCCCCAAAAGTGACCTAAGTGACCTCAAATTTGAAAACTAATGCTTACCCAAGTGCTCAAATTTTCCCCTCTTTAACTTGGTCCTTTTAAACCATTAAAATGTGAAGATGAGAGAAACCACCTAGATTGTCCTGGCCTATTTTCCCCTTTTAGAACAACATTCCTACTAGGGAATTCCACTCCCCTGGGCCCAGAATGCCCAAAATCCCTTTAAAAAAGCAATTAACGACATCTAAAGGGAAAAGATCTAACTATTTTAGTCATATGATGTCTACTTTGATTTAGTTCATATGATTTTGGGCTAATGATAATTTTTTCAAAAAGTTGTACTCATTGTGTCCATACTTGCAAGATATATGGAATCAGGTGCAGGACCCTCGGGGGGAACTGCAAAGAAAGACAAAGTAAATAAATCAGGAAAGACTCCTCGTGGAAAGGAGGATAAAGATCAGATGAAGTTTCAGTTCTAGGGTGAACCTCTACAATCAAAAATCACCATGGACTGGAAAGAAATCACAGAAACTAATATCAGCCACATCAATATTGATGAGTTTATGCAAAGGGTCAGAATTCGCCCAAAGACTGACAATTCTAGATTAATAAGGAAAAATGGAATCACAAAGGCTGCAGGCTTCCCTCCATCTCTCATTTCCCCTAAGCTAGTCATGGCCTGTCGGTAGGCCTACCAACCTGAGACAAGGACCATCGTTGATAGAGATGGAAATATTCTAGCTGACATGTCAACCGAGGGAATTAGAAAGACCTTCCACATTCCTACCTTTGAAGAAATAGAAACACCCACCATAGAGGAATGCAAAGCGGCAAGGGACGACAACCTGATGGGTTGCATGAGATTGATAAATCAGCACTAACTCAAGGAGAAAAGGGGCAGTGCTACGAAGGTTCCCCAAGGACTCTTCCACAACGATTTCCACAAAGACTACCATGACCTAGTCACCATGTTGAACTCGGTAATGGGATTTCCCACTGCTGCATTCTTTCAGGAATGGATGGTATACTTTGTTGAGAAGATCCTCTGTGGGAACGAGGAAATCACCACAAAAGCCTTATTCTATTGGGGAGGTATGATAAGTGACTACTTCCATGAGCAGTTCATGAATGTAAAGAAGAGCTTCAAATTCTACATGACCTCCTATCTGGTCTATTCACTGGCATAACAAAGGTAGTATAGTGGATTGTTTGTGGCACCCGATGAGGAGCCAGGGTGAAGATTGAAAGTCTATGATAGAAATCCCCAACTCCAATTCAAAAACTTTAAAAAGGAATACTGTAGGGTGAACGATGCCTTCATTGATCACATCATCTGATTGCTTGGAGGGGATTTTGAGAGGAGAGTATCTCACAGCCCACGGGCGTTCGTAAAGTAGTATGCTTTCTTGTTTCTACAATTTCCCAAATTCACCTACATTTGCGCCCATGGTTTCACTGAAAGACCAAACAAGTTGCCCCGGTACCCCAATAGCCGAATTATACTACTGGAACTCTCCCAGCAGCTACAACATGTGCACACCATCCTTAGCAACAAGAATTTGGTAGGGATCTCTTATCCCTTGACCCTCGGTCGGGGCATGTACAAATTGCAAACTTTCTAGTGTGTTGGGAACTCAGAAAAAGAACTAGAAGAATACCACTTCCAACTACACACTGCTCACCCACAGATGGACCCATATGGGTACGTGAGAAAGGTGCTGGGACCAGAGTACGCCCATTTGCATCATGTTGAGGATTTTTGGGCAAACTACCAAGATGACAAAGAGGTGCGTGTCAGGCACTACATGAGGATGACTGTATACTTCATAAGAAGGGTGCAACTATTCCCTATACTGGATCAAGTTGAGGAAGATGAAGGCACTGTCATGGATTCTCAGTATAATGTAGTCACCAACTTATCACTACCCACAATTGATTGGGATGAGCAGGAGGTCGATGACCTTGACATCGTAACCAAACCCATTGTGGGCCAGACTAAAGAATGGGATAAAAGACAAGTGGCCCAACTAAAGCAACAAGGAATGGTCCTAACCTATGAAGGGCTAAATTGTGAGCCCAGTACCATCGAAGATGTCACCGCCACAACTTCAATGTGTGGGACATCCAAATCTCCTCCAATCACCAAATGTAAGAAGAGGAAAAGAACGAAAATGGAGTAGTCTCTAGATCCCAAGATATACACAAGGAAAGATCCAGGAGGCTCACCTTCCAAGAAGCCAAAGCAAACAGGGGGTACCATGGAGCAGCCTATGATCCAAGGAGATGAGGAAGAAAGGACATATCAGGTAGAACCCCTCCAGGCTCCCCCTGTTTCAACTACCCCATTGTCTATCTCCCTGGCCATGGTCACCATGTCCCCGCTGGCAGTAGATAGCTCAATCAATCTTGCCCCTTCACCTCTGGCTGGGCCTGTCATAGTGATTGACTCCTCCTCTGCTGTGACTACTCCTCTTTCCTTTGCCACCATGTCACCTACCATATCACTCCCATTGGCCAAAGTAACGACACCAATGCATGCTCCCGTATTGCCTAAGGCTTTCTCAACACACATGCAAAATATCCCTTTCGAGCTCTCCCAAATCCTTATGGACCACACCCTTCAGGCTGTCTTAGCACAAGTCCTCACTATTACTAAGCCTTTGCAACCTCCAGCAGGGCCACCAACGATGAAGGCCACAATGTTAATTTTTGAGGAGTGGGAGAGACGGAAGCAAGAAGCCTCAAAACCAATTAAAGAGGAGGCCGTCGTCAAGTACCATGAACACCTGGAGTATGAACATCAAAAAATTGATAGGGTGGCCTACGAGGAGGAAGGAACAAGCTCTTCTGAAAGTGGAGATGAGGAGGAGGATGTCGGTGGTAAGGTCATCATACAAACCTTTGATGGTGATCTTGAAGAAGAGATGGCCCAACAGATGAAACATGATGAAGAAGAGACTGAAAGATCACCTCCCTGGAAGGAACACGAGGGTGACAGGATAACAAAAAATGTAGAAATCCCTTCAGGGGAAAAACAAATGGAGATTGTGCCACCTCCTCCTACAAAAGAAGAAGATAGATAAGAGGACTAGCCCAAGGAGTACATGCACAAGGGAAAACGGATTGAAGAAATAAAGGAAAAGGAAATGGAGGTAGAAGGAACACCCTGAGGGAAATTGATTACTAAAAATCTCATCAAATGCCTCACATTCATCCTAGATTTTGATGAGGAAGAGGGAGACAACGCCAAGACAAAAGGTGCACAAACAGAAGTCTGAATAGGGCAAGGCAAGGGTGATCAAGAGCCATCAAAAAGAGAGTCTGCCATGCTCGAGTGGTTGGAGAGGAAACTTGAGAATGAGACTCCCACTCCTAAGGATCTGAGGGCAAGGCTAGAGGATATCCTAGCTCGAGCACAAATATCAGCCATAAAAGAGAAAAAGCCTAAAGTTAGGTCCAAGATAACAATGGATGCTTCTGGATCCTGAACTACACAGATAGCAACGCTCGTGGTAGGCCAAGCTGGTGTAAGCTACAAAATTTCATCCATCAACTTGGGGACCGCTACTAGAGAGCAGAAGGTGGACATCTTGAGAAGTCAGTGGCTATAGTGGTGAACTTGATAAAATAGGACAAGGTCTCGAAGGACGAGCTTAAAGCATAGGTGGCCACCTTAATGAATTACATCCGAAAATGTTCTTTAGTGGATGGCATGCCTACCACATCTGTAGCTCCACCCTAACTACTGTCCAAAGAGAAAATTGACAAATTAGAGAAGAGAGAGAACTTGGACAAGACTACGGAGAGCTGGTTCCAACAAGTCCTGTACGTTGGAAACATGGGTATCAGCCGGGCTGTTCGGATAGCAAATAAGTTCTTGGATCTGCAACAATCTTTGGAGAGCATGAAGAAGCTCTGCACCGACTTCCCTGCAACGTATGATTCCTCTTGTCCAAAGATTGAGGCCATCCTACGGTTACCAAAGGCCACATGGGAAAAGGAGCTCACATTAAAAAATGATGACCACTGGCTGATGGATGTGTGGAGGTGGGATTTTGATAACATAAAGGAGAGTTTGGAACAAATAATGGATAAGGTGGATCTGGGCATCGAATGGGTCAAGGAAATTAGGGCGGACTACACCCGATATATGAAGCTGATGACAGAGTATGACATGCCCGCAGTACAAATGGATCCAGAGAAGATAAAGCGCTATTTTTAGAAGAAGATGGAGGGCGGGATGTCCAATGAGATAACAATGGGATTCATGAGTTTCGCTGCCCGTGCCTTCACCCAGTCGAAGCTATTTAGGGATCAAGGTGTAAATTATGATGAAGACTGGAAGAAGCTTGAGGATAATGCAAAAGAATGGAGTTACCAGATGTTGCGATTTGAGATTATTAAGGTGGATAAGCTCTAGCCAGTCATTCTAAAATTCATGGAATATGCAGCTTTGAAGAAGTGGGAGGGTAGCCCTATTATCAATGAAGAGCTCCTAAAGGAATAGCTATAGAAAAAGAGCAGTCAGCAAAAGACAAAATGCTATAGTGTTGTCACTAAAGGACAAAATAGGGAAAGGGACAAGAATGCAATTTTAAATTGTAAAATAACTGGGGGTAGGTGAAACCCTATTTTGTAATGAATCCTGACCACACAATAAAAATCAATCTTGGCCATTCATTTAAATTTTTGAGCACTATAAATAGGGGGTCTCCTCTCATTTCAAAGAGAGTTGAGTTGTTGTAAAGGAATGTTGTTGAAATTTATAATGAAAATATATTGACTTGGTGTATTTTCTGATTTCTCCACATGTTTAATTGTTCAATCTCCATTGTTAGATGCTTTAGTTAGATTCACATTGATGTTTTAGTTATTTGTATCATTTCTTTGATAGATTTTAGTCATGTTGTTATGTGATTATAGAAATTTCTGCTGTGTTGATGCCTTCTAGCCCATACTTTTTGTTGTTTGCTGCTAGTAAATGGCCTTGCAAAGTTAGCTTGGGCTGAAATTTGAAGCTGCCCTTTAAATATTTATCTTTTTTCATGCATGTAAATGGTGGATGAATGGTAAAATATTTGTATACCTTTGAAGATAGCACATATTTCATGATACTATAGATTTCTTGGTTAAGTGGAATCATGTTTGAAGGGAGCTATCCATAGCATAACCTCCATGATCACTGTCCATAGTTAGTTGTAGTTCTAGGAACCTTCCCTCTTCCCAGCTCTTTTTTTTTTTTTTAAGAAATAGCCTATGCTAAGGTTCATTGCACATTGTAAAGCCAAACTTGAAGAAAACATCAAAGTTTTAGATTGCTGTTCGAACCTACAACAAAGTACACTTTAATTCCCATCTCAAAAACTTTAGATTTTAAGATCCACCTCACATCCAGCTACGTAAGTTTTCCTTTTGATTACCAGAAAAATCACATCAAAATCAACTGAGGAATTCCATGCAAGTCATGACCTGACAACCGAGAGACCTTGCAAATATTTTTAGCAACTTGCATTTTGAGATTTCCTTTCAAGAGAGGTAGTGCACGCATGTACGAGGTGGTCACAAGGTGCGATGATCTATCCACTGCTAGGGAGGAGTGTACAAGAGGTGAGCTTGCACAACTATAGACTACATACAAGGAGATCTGAGCTTCTTAGGTTTTAGCTAGCAGCGAGGCATATGCATTCATGTAGTTGGAAGGCTGCAAGGGGAGATCACTAGACTACAGACCAAGAGAGATCCATCGATTACGAGCATGTGGCAGCCATGGTACATGAGGGGATCGCATCAGGTGAAGCATGAGGCCTACAGGTGTAGATGAGCTATATTAGTAGATCACGGTCCACCATCTCATGATGGGTACCACCCCCAGGCCCTGAGGAGTTTGGGAGCCATAAGCCTCACTAGCATTATTGTATTTGAGATGGATGTATATAAACCTTTCATGATTTATATACATGGGAATTTTTTGTTTGTTTTAACAAAGATGGCAATGTGATCTATTAAATAATCTTTTGCAAGAGTATTTAATAAATGTCTCCATGATCTAAGTTTTAATGTGATCAACATTTGAGTTTATATTAGATGTCATATTTTTGATGAAGTATTATGTGTTAAACTAAAATGCACTTAAGATCTAATTAAGAAATTAAATACATGTAATGATCTAATTTAACACAAAACACATGAGATTTGAATAATCTGCAATAATAAAGTAATAGTTCAACATAATGAATAATTACTCTACATAATTCAAGACACACAAAATATGTTTTCTCAAGAATGAAACAATGCGAGATAAAATAGAAAACTATCTACTAAATCTAACAACATGATTTAATACACATATTATTCAAAGATAATGGTAAATGTAATATTTGCACAAATTCACAACATATATAAGCTCTTCGAGAGGTGTTCCATTTGTTCTCATTAATGTATATGCACCAGACCCATATCTCTCATTGATTACATAGGGTCCTAACAAATTCGGACTAAATTTTCCTTTTTCACATAGGGCGGCATTAACATTATGTTGATTTTCATACAACACCAAAACACCTTTAATGAGTGGGGAATGGCATTATTATTGTAACTACGTTGCATTCTTTTGGAATGGGCTTGAAGATGCTCAAGAGCATTGATGTGTTGTTCATCAAGAATTTCAAGTTGTTGTAATCGTTTTTATTTATACATAGTGTCATCAATAAGCCCTCTAAGAGAAATCCTTAGTGAAGGAATTTCTAACTATAAAGCATTATTGCATCGACACCATAAACAATGTTATAAGGTTTGTTTCCTATAGGTTTTCAAATACTAGAGTGATAAGCCCACAATGCATAAGATAACTGAGTGTGCCAATCCTTATTGTGCTTGCTTACTATTTTTCTCAAGATTTTTTTGAGAGTTTTATTAGTTGGTTTGGCTTGACCTTTAGATTGTGGGTAGCAAGGTGTTGAGAAATGGTGTTGAATGTGGAATTTTTCCAAAAAATTATTCACATCATTGTTCTTAAATGGAGTTCCATTATATGAAACTAATGTGGAAGGAAGGCCAAAGCAAACAATAATGTGTTACAATATGAAACGACAAATTGCATCAACTATTTTGGAGTGAAGAGGGATGGCTTCTACCCATTTCATGAAATAATTTGTTGCGATAATTATGAATGCATATCCCAAAGAAGAGGGAGGAGATATCTTCCCAATAAGATACAAACCTCAAACTAAAAATGACCAAACAAAAGAGGCATGGATCAAATTGTTATGTTCTTGAAATTTGCGGCATTTTTTTAACATACTCAAAATAATCTTGTTCCATATGTCTCCAATAATATCCCATGTGGATTAAGTTTTGAACTAATGATCTTCCTCCAAAATTTCCCCTGCAAGCACCAACATGAGATTCCTCAAGGGCTATAGGGATTTTGGATTGTTTAAGACATCTAAGCAAAATACCGACCAAAGGATTGTCTATATAAAACATCTACTAGGATGATATATCAAGTAGCAAGTTTTCAAACATGCTCTAGTGTTCTTAGTGGTTGGTTTAGGAAAGGTACCTTCTTTTAAGTAGTTGAATATTTGTGTGTATTATTTAAGAGGGTCTTCAATAGTTGATACTAACACTCTTTCACTTTTTCCTCTATTGATGGTTTTAGAATTGTGTGGAAAAAAAACATAAAATACATAGAAGGATCATCATGAGATAAAAGAGAAGTGACACTTTCCATTGCATTTGCATTTTGATTATCCTTTCGAGGAATATTATCAATTTGGTATATGATTCAAAGCGTTCCAACAATGTCATTGTGAGTTTTTTATATTGAACTAGTTTGTCATGTTCTGCTTGATAGGACCCATTTATTTGTTTAATGACCAATTGAGAGTCACCAAATATGGAGATGTGTTGAGCACCTAAGGATAATGTTGCACATATTCTAGCAATTAAGGCTTCAAACTCTGCAATGTTATTTGTACATAGGAAGTTTAGATGGTAAGATAAGGGAATATGCTTTCCTAGAGGTTGAATTATTATAACCCTCGCTCCGAAGCCAGTTCAAAACTTAGAACCATCAAAGTACAATTCCCATGTTTCCTTTTCAAGAATCAACACACTTTCATTAGGGAATGAGTCCATGTTAGGTAACGTTAATGAAGAAGGAGCATTAGTTTAATGGTCAATTAAGTCCTATCCTTTGATTTCATTTTGAGAGACAAATTTAAGATCAAACTTAGTTAAAAAAATAACCCCTTTAGCTAAGTGTCCTGATAAGTCTATTTTAGCAAAAAAATATTTTACAGGATCAAAATTTGTAACCACATGAATTTTTGCGTTTAGTAAGTAATGTCTCAATTTAGTAGTAGCAAACAAAAGAGCCAAAAATTGTTGTTCTATCATTGTGTATCAAGTTTTATAATCAATTAGAGTTTGGATAATGTAATAAATAGGATGTTCTTTACCATTATCATCTTGTTGAGCCAACAATGTTACTAAAGCATGGGTTGATGTTGTTGTATAAAGGATAAATGGTTTTTCTTGCATGGCGGGTTGTAAAACGAGAGGGGTAGTGAGGTACTCTTCAAACTTTCAAAAGGTTGTTTACAATCCTCATTCCATTTAAATTTTGATTCCTTCTTAAGACTTTGTGTAAAGGGTAATGTCTAATCTGCCAAAGATGCCACAAAATAGTGGATAGCTTGAACCTTCCTTGTAAAGTACATTTAATTGAGAAAAGTTCTTCAGAGGTGACATGTTAATCATAGCATCAATTTTCTTCATTTCCACCTCAATACCTCTATGGGATACTATAAAACCTAAGATTTTTCCACTATCTACACCAAAGAAACATTTTTTTTCAATTCAATCACATGTTATACTTAAGCATTCTTTCAAAGATCTTTTGAAGGATTTTAAAATTTTCTTGGAGAGTTAAGGATTTGAATAGAATATCATCAACATAATCTTTGAGAATCTTATGTAAGTAATCATGAAATATCAATGCCATAGCTCTTTGATATCTTGTGCATGCATTCTTTAATCCAAAAGGCATGACAACCCAGTAGAATGTTCCCTAAGGTGTAGTAAATGTTGTCTTGTATTGATCTTGAGGGTTGATAAAGACTTGATTAAATCTTGAAAAACCATCCATGAATGACAACAAAGCATGACCTACAATTGAATCACTATATGTTACCTAATTGTGCTTTCATCCCTTTCAGGTAGGGTTAGAATAGTAGTTAGGGCTTAAAAGATAAAAGGTACACATTAATTTTGCTAAGTTTTCATTATCATACATAGAAATGCTATTAAATGAAGTTGTAGTTTTATTATGCAAGTTTTTAACAAGAGAAAAGATTACACAAACTTTGCATAAAATTGTAGTCTTTATTCATTTTACAAAAAGTATGCTTAAGGTGTCCCACACAAACCATGGGAATGATTGAAAGATGCAACATTGGACTAAACTATACATCTAAAGAAAAGTAAAAGAACACATGAAAGGAATAGGGATTTGTCATTGCCTAAATGACAAACCCCAAGGTTGATCAGATGCATCTTCATCTCCCTTCGTCCAGTAAGCTTCAGAAATGCATGCAAGAGATGGAATAGATGGTGTTAGAGCTTGGGATTCCAATTATCCTCATATGCAATATCAACAGATATATAACCTACTTTTATGAAGCATTAAAATCAATTATGCAGTTATCACAAGTATCCAAGAAAAGCAGAGGATCATCAATCATCACAAGGCTTTAAGCTTTATTGTTTTTATTAACTTGTTTGTTCACTATGTAGGTATAGGTACATTTTCCATTGTAGGATTACTTTGTTTAACATCACAGTATGTGGAGGAAAATGTGGCTCCCACAAGGGTTGATCCCAACACACTTTCCTCTTAGTTGCAAAAGAGTAGAGTGTAAGTTTCATAAATTAAGATGGGTGCAAGTCTTATTAGTCACCTACATTCCATACAAAAGGAAAAAAGAGGAGAAGACATCTTTGATCTCACCAATGCTTTGAGAAATATTATCAATAGCAGATACAAAGGGGTAGTTTCCTATGTACCACAAGTTTAAGGGATCTTTAATACAACAGTTCATGACAAAATTTTATTTCAATCTCTATATGGTCCAATACATTATGAAGGAGCAGATCCAAAATCCATGACACATCAATTTGAGGACAACATCTTTCAGTCACATTGAAAGGTAGGGAGTCCCAGTCAAATGCAATAATAGTGTTGTACATGCTACAATGCTAAGAATATTCATATACAACATTTGAATGTTCACAAGTTGATAAAGAACAATGCATTGATTATTGATGGGATATCACTAACATATGCTCTTGATAAAGATTTAAATGCATTTTATATGGAGAGCTACTATGTGTGAACAAAATTATTGACAGTAAATAAATAAACAACATGCAATGAATTGCCCACAGTCATGGAGGAGCAATTAAGAGCCAAGAATATAGCTCAGTTTGCAAATCAGAAAAAAAAGACAGTCATGATAGTGGTAGTAATATCTTGAAAACTATGAAATGGGTTTTTGTGATTTTTGGACAAAAATTAGAAAATAGTTAAATGAAAAGACCCATTAAATTTCATTAAAACCTAGTTTGTGGTTTGAGAGAAAACTTCACCATTCCAGGATAGTGAAGATGAATAAAGTAGTTTTTGACATCCAATAGAGGATTCCTCTTGGAGATTTTCAACAACTTTATGAAAAGCATGTACAACCAATGTATATGGAGAAATAATTTTCAAGGTAACATAAATAAAATCCATGGAGCAACGAAGACTCTACTAATGCAGTAAGTGAAGTTTCTCCTCAGTACAATGACATAGACATGTGTAGTCTATATAATCCTAAATGCATTCACAGAAATACTATAAAACATGTAAAGCACGAGGAGAACCAGTTCAAATATACAGTAAACAAGATGATGATGAGGATGGATGGTGGATATAATCCTTGTCTTAATGACTCCGTCCAAGTTTATTACAACATAAATGATGTCCAGAAAGCTCTTCATGTCATCAATAGTATGTGGCTTAGAGGTTGGAGCATACACAACAATAATGGTCATGGATTTATGACCCTGAATATCAATAGGGATAGCC
Source organism: Sequoia sempervirens (assembly GCA_007258455.2). NCBI lineage: Eukaryota > Viridiplantae > Streptophyta > Pinopsida > Cupressales > Cupressaceae > Sequoia > Sequoia sempervirens. The sequence continues at coordinate 475,731,248 of VDFB02270651.1, forward strand.
AAAGCTTTACATTTCAAAGGATAATACCATAGAAAATCCATAGTTTTCTTCATCCTTTTGTCACAATAGACCACAAACAACATCATCTTTCATAGATATAAAAGAACATGACAATGTTTTCTTTCAAGAAAGATTAGAAACTCAGTATTTTTAGCAAAGGAGCAACTTACCAGCAAAGAACACATTTCACAATCCCGGATTGCACATGATCTTCAAACCCTTGGACGCGCAGCATAAAAGCACAGGAAAATGAAAATGAAACAAAATGAGCTCGTGAGTTGAAGTTAGGGCTTCTCTTTTGAGTTCCAATAAAGCCCTAAATTTTGGTCGACTAAGTGACTTTTTTCCACTTTTATTTTATAAATTGCATGATACTTAATACTTAGGCCTAAATTTTTTCCTAATGTATTAAATTTATTCCTTGATTTTTGCATGATATTAAAATAGAATAAAAATTTAAACATTATTAAAGTAATGAATTATAAATTACTTTAATAAATGTCATAAAAATGCAAAAAAGGTGAGAAAATTTATAACACATATTAAAGTTGATCTAAATTGATTACTTTAATATTTGTTTAAATTGTTTATCCTTGTCCTAAAGTCATGTAAAATCAAAAGAGGAGGTGGAACTGAAGCTTTATGCATGCATTTGGAGATATTCACAGTGATTTTCCTTTGACTTTGATTCAAACTGAACTAATTTTGAAGTCCTCTTTGGTTATACTAGTTGAGAGAGGGAGTTTTGAGCTATTTTAGCTCAATTTGGAGCAATTGTGGGCCCCCTTTTTGGGGATTTTCTTCTTTACTCCTAAATCACTTTAGAGGAAATATTTTTGGAGTGCAGTTAGACTACAGTGCCACCTCTTGGCACTTTGAGACTCATTTTGTATATAGAGGAAAAGACTTAGTCTTTTTTCCTCTATTCTTACTTTTTGCTCTCATGTGCATTGCAAAGAGAAAGAGTTTTGCAACTTAGCTTTTACAGTTCTGTTATTCAATAGCTTTTAATTTATTTTTCATGATTTGTACAAGCAGATTCCTTTATCAATTTAAAAAAAGTATATATTTTCCTTCTCAAAATCCTTGTGTTTTGAATTTCATGAATGATTTGATTTAGTTTTTGTGATTTCAATTTTGGATCCTCAAATTAGATCTCATTTAAAGCCATTTTCATGCAAGAATATAGAACTTATATAGGTAATTGGCTATGTTGATTGTTTTAGAGAGCTTGTAGTTGTGAAAACACACTATTTTCCTGCAACAAAGTCTGAAACACAACCTTCTATTGAAACACTTTTATATAGGTTGGTTGAAAGATTGAGTTGTGCATAAAATATAACTGTTCTTTTGAGAGAGATTGTGAGTTTGAACAACAAGTACAAAATCTTTTTACCATTTAGGTGCATCACCTCTTAGAAATAAATTTATATTTTGAAAGCATCCTTCTTCCCCTTTTCCCATCAAAAGTCTTTAGTTTCTAGGAGGTCAAAAGGTGAACCAACCCACAATTTGGAGATTCACCTTTGTTATGAGTAACCCACAGGCTCAAAGGTGTTTCCATGTTACACAGGATTGTTGAGCCTCCAAGCTTAGCATCAAGGTGCAATCCTATGTGTTAACAATTTTTTGGCACGCCCAGTGGAACACGATTGGACTGTTTTAGTCTAAATATTGCACATAAATCATTAATATTAGGTTTGTATATCAGTAAGATCTACCTTTGGAGGTACAATCTACACACATCTAGCAACTCTGAGCTCAAATTTACTAGTTTCAAGGTGGACAAAGTGCTAGTATGTTTTTTAAGTTTTGAAGGTCAATCTTGATATTATGATTTCTGGGTATTTCAATGAGTTTCCAACTTATATGAATGTTGAAAAATGTATCCATTTCACAGAGAAAATCTTGATCATGCTCCATTCCATGAAGCAACTATTCGAGTACCATCTTTCAAGCCTTATCAAGCTGATCATTATGCTAGCTTTACACCTAGTTCCTTTGATTTACAAAGAAACCAACATGCATAGTATGAATACCTCTCACCTACCCTAGTTTAGCCTGGCTAGCAGCCTACGCATAAGCCAAATTAGCTTCAAGAAGCCTATTTTCCTCAAAATCGGTAATATACCCTTCCCAACCAGCTCCAAGAGACTGAAAAGGAGGAGATTGCAAGCATAAAGAGTATATTGCTCGACTTCACAAAGCAGATAGAAGAGATCAAAAAAGAACAAGAGTACAACATGCAATAGGAGGATCTTGCTTACCAAGCCTATCTACAACAAGAACAACAATCTTATGAGGCCTTCTGTTATCAGCAAGAGATGGAAGAAAAGAAAAAGCATGGAGAAGAAGAGGAGGAACGTGAATGAATCAACTTCTAGCCCAAGTTCATACTTACTTACAAGTTGAAGCTACCCAAAGCCAGTCCACTAATCCTCAATTTTAGTCATATCAAGAGCCTGAACCAAGTCATTAAAGTAATGAACAACCATGGCAGCCTTCTTGGACCAAGCATCCTAATTTTAAAATGCCAAACCTTGGTAAGGCTATTCCTTGTATACCAATTCAAGATCAGAAAGAGGAAAAAGTTGTAGAACCTAAATCAATCAAGATTCCAAGTTGGTATAATGGGAAAAAGGAAGAGCTAGTGAAGGAAAAAATAGTCATATGTTGTCTACAAGCCTCCATATGATATACAAGATGAGATATCAATCTTCTTACAAGGAGGTAAGTATGGAAATGAAACTCAATGGCAAGAGGAGCATGAGGTTGTCATTGTTTGTACTGTGCCCCCAGCTAAATATAAGCATAATGCATGTGAAGAGGATGTTGGATTAGGCTTTCCACTAAATCCCTTGCATTTTGATTCATTTGAAAAGTTTTCCAATGTTGTTTATAAGATGAATGAAAGTAGAGTATAGAGGTTTCAATGTAAAGATCTTCAATTTCAAAGACAAGATGCCTAAGCTTCATTGGAGAATGCACCACATGAGGAGGAAGAATTGGTTTCTTTGTTTGATCAATTACCTAGTTTTGTTGAGCAAGATGAAGAGAGCATATAGGTACCCAACTTACCAGCTAATTTGGGATAGCTAGAAGATATTGCAAAACATGATGTATTGTTGGTTCATGAAGGCAAGGATGAGATTGAAGCCTCAATCTATATGAAAGAGAAAAAGGACATCCCTATTTTGGAGATTAATGAAAATTCTTTACATAAAGAAGTTTATGAGATTGAACAAACAGTCAGATCAGAACTTGTGCTTCAAAAGGGTGATCTTAAATCTAAGGTCAATTCTCTTATGCAAACAAGTGATTTTTTTTTTGAAGATGACTCTTTTTGGGATGAATTAGAGGTTTTTTGTTCAAAATTAGATGTCAAACCAACATCTCTTGATTTGAATGATCAAGAGATTGAGACACATGCAAACTTTATGCAAGTGGAACATGAGCAAAAGCAAGTCATTGCTTTCCAATTTGAGGTTGAAACAATAGATAACCAACAAGAAACCAATAGTATGAGTATAAAGTTCATCCTTTCAAGAGGATGCCCAATTAGATATTTAGCTCAGATGAACACAAACAAAGCATCACAGCTCATGCTTGCACGGAAGGCACCCAAGCATGAGATTGTAAATCAGAAGCAACAAACCCAACTTATTTATATACCTCAAAATAGCAGTATGTTTGATCAATTTTCAAGAGGTGAGTGAATTTGGTTATGTTCTTCAAAGAATTCTAGTAGTTTGTGGGGTATCTTCTTGATTCTCACCTCTTATCAACAATTCATAAACATGTGATGCATTCTTTGTTGGTCAGAAGGGGGTTTATTTTACAAATCCAGTTAATGGATTTTTCTGAGCATCATCCTTTGTTGTTTAGGGTAGGGCACAGTAGAGTTTTCAGTTAATAAATGTTGATTGCTCATTTATTTCAGTTCAATTTTCATTTTCCAATAAGTGTTGATGCACAATTTTTTGGCTGTTATAAACAAAGCCATGGTAGTTGTTTTCAATTTTGTTTTCTTGGTGTTCGAATTATAAATGCTGAGTTACAAAAAGGTTTTTTGAGTTGCAAAGGATAGGAATTGACTCCTATGCCCAATGGATAGGTTTATGCTACTGGTCTAAAATGCTTAGTAGGAAAGCATATAGCAAAGGTTGCCAAAAATGTTACCTAATTGTGCTTTTAGCTCAATCAGGTAGGATTGGGACAACAATGAAGACTTAAAAGATAAAAGGTACACATTAATTCTGCTAAGTTTTGATTATCATACACATAAATTCTATTAAATGAAGTTGCAGTTTTATTATGCAAGTGTTTTACAAGAGAAAAGATTACACAAACTTTGCATAGAATTGTTGTCTTTATTCATTTTATAAAATAGTATGCTTAAGGTGAACCACACAAGCTGTGGGAATGACTGAAAGATGCAACATAGAGCTAAATTATAAATCTGAAGAAAAGTAAAAGAACACATGAAAGGAATAGGGATCTGTCATTGCCTGAATGATGAACCCCAAGGTTGATCAGATGCATCTTCATCTCTCTTCATCTAGTAAGCTTCAAAAATTCCTGCAAGAGATGGAATAGATGGTGTTAGAGCTCAAGATTCCAATTCTCCTCATATGCATTATCAACAAATATATAATCTACTCTTATAAAGCATTAAAATCAATTATGCCATTATCACAAGTATCCAAGAAAAGCAGAGGATCATCAATCATCATAATGCTTTGAGCTTCATTATTTTTATTAACTTGTTTGTTCATTGTGCAAGTACAGGTACATATTCCATTGTAGGATTACTTAGTTTAACATCATAGTATGTGGAGGAAAATTTGGCTCCCACAAGGGTTGATCCCAACATCCTATCCTCTTAGTTACAAAAGAGGAGTAGAGTGTAAGTTTCATAAATTAAGATGGGTGCAAGTCTTAGTAGTCACCTACATGCCATACAAAAGGAAAAAAGAGGAGAAGACATCTTTGATCTCACCAATGCTTTGAGAAATATTATTAACAACAGATATAGAGGGGTAGTTGCCTATGTACCACAAGTTTCAAGGATCTTTAATACAACAGTTCATGACAACATTTTATTTCAATCTTTATATGGTCCAATATGTTATGAAGGAGCAGATCCAAAATCCATGACACATCAATATGAGGATAATAGTTTTCAGTCACTTGGAAAGGTAGGGAGTCCATTCAAATGCAATAATAGTGTTGTACATGTTGCAGTGGTAACAATATTTAAAAGACAACATTTGAATGTTCACAAGTTGATAAAGAACAATGCATTGATTATTGATGGGAGATTACTGACATATGCCCTTGATAATGATTTTAAACACATTTTCTAAGGAGAGCTACTATGTTGTGAATAGACTTATTGATAGTAAATAAACAAACACTATGCAATTACTTTTCCATAGTCATGGAGGAGAAATTAAGAGCCAAGAATATAGCATAGTTTGCAAAGCAAAAAAAAAGAGTCATGACAATGATAGTCATATCTCAAAAACCACAAATTGGGTTTTCATGATTTTTGGATAAAAATTAGGAAACATTTAAATGAAAAGACCCATTAAATTTCATGAAAACTCAATTTGTGGTTTGAGATAAAACTTCACCAGTCTAAGACAATGAAGATGAATAAAGTAGTTTTTGACATATGACAGAGGATTCCTCTTGGATATTTTCAAACATTTTGTGAAAATCATGTACAACCAATGTATATGGAGAAATAATTTTCAAGGCAACATAAAGACAATCCATAGAGCAACAAAGACTCTACTAATGTAGTAAATGAAGTTTCTCCTCAGTACAATGATATAGACATGTGTAGTCTGTATACTCCTAAATGCATTCATAGAAATACTATAAAACATGTAAAGCATGGGGAGAACCAGTTAAAATATATAGAAAACAAGATGATGAGGAGGATGGATAGTGGATATAATCCTTGTCTTAATGACTCTGTCCAAGTTTATTACAACTGAAATAATGTCTAGAAAGCTCTTCATGTCATCAATAGCCCATGAATTATAGGTTGGAGCATACGCAACAATAATGGTCATGGAATTATGACCCTAAATATCAATAGGGATAGCCAAATATTTACATTTCAAAGGATAATACCAAAGAAAAGCCATAATTTTCTTCATCCTTTAGTCACAACAGACCACAAACAACATCATATTTCATAGATATAAAAGAACACAGTAATGTTTTCTTTCAGGAAAGATTAGAAACTTAGTATTTTCAGCAAAAGAGCAACTTACCAGCAAAGAAGAATGCATTCCATTGTCCCAAATTGCACAGGATCTCCAAACCCTTGGTGGAGCAGCATAAAAGCACAAGCAAATGAAAATGATACAAAATGAGCCTATGAGTTGAAGTTAGGGCTTCTCTTTTGAGTTCCAATAAAGCCCTAAATTTTGGCCGGCTAAGTGACTTTTTTCCACTTTTATTTTATAAATTGCATGATATTTAATACTTAGGCCTAAATTTTTGCCTAATGTATTAAATTTATTCCTTAATTTTTGCATGATATTAAAATAGAATAAAAATGTAAACATTATTAAAGTAATGAATTATAAATTACTTTAATAAATGTCATAAAAATGCAAAAAGGTGAGAAAATTTATAACACATACTGAAGTTGATCTAAATTGATTACTTTAATATTTCTTTAAATTGTTTATCCTTGTCCTAAAGTCATGCAAAATCAAAAGAGGAGGTGGAACTGAAGCTTTACGCATGCATTTGGAGATATTCATAGTGATTTTCCTTTGACTTTGAGTCAAACTGAACTAATTTTGAAATCCTCTTTGGTTAGACTGGTTGAGAGAGGGAATTTCAAGTTATTTTAGCTCAATTTGGAGTAGTTTTGGGCCCCCTTTTTGGGGATTTCTTCTTTGATCCTAAATCACTTTGGAGGAGATATTTTTGGACTGCAGTGCCACCTCTTGGCACTTCAAGACTCATTTTGTATATAGAGGAAAAGACTTAGTCTTTTTTCATTAGTTCTTGCTTTTTGCTCTCTTGTGCATTGCAAAAAGAAATGGTTTTGTAACTTAGATTTTATAGTTTTATTATTCAGTAGCTTTTATTTTATTTTCCATGATTTGTACAAGTAGATTCCTTTATCAACTTAAAAAAAGTAGTTTTTTTCCTTCTCAAAATCCTTGTGTTGTGATTTTCATGAATGATTGGATTTAGTTTCTATGATTTCAGTTTTGGATCCTCAAATTAGATCTCATTTAAAGCCATTTTCAATCAAGAATATAGAACTTATGTAGGTCATTGGTTGTGTTGATTGTTTTAGAGAGCTTGTAGTTGTGAAAACACACACTTTTCCTACAATAAATTCTGAAACACAACCTTATATTGAAACACTTCTATATAGGTTGGTTGAAAGATTAAGTTGTGCATAGAATAGAACTATTCTTTTGAGAGAGATTGTGAGTTTGAATAGCAAGTACAAAGTATTTTTACCATTTAGGTGCATCATCTCTTAGAAATAAATTTACATTTTCAAAGCATACTTCTTCCCCTTTTCCCATCAAAAGTCTTTAGTTTCTAGGAGGTCAAAATGGGAACTAGCCCACAATCTAGAGATTCACCTTCACTATGAGCAACCCACAGGCTCGAAGGTGTTTCCATGTTACACAGGATTGTTGAGCCTCCAAGCTTAGCATCAGGGTGCAATATTAGGTGTTAACACTATCATGTCAATATTAGGAAGGGGAAAATCATCTTTTAAAGATGCTTTATTAAGGTCACAAAAATTCATACACATCCTAATATGATTATCAGGTTTTGCGATTGTGACAATGTTTGAGATCCATGGAGAATAATCAATAGGATAAATAAAGCCAACTTCTAGGAGTTTTCAATTTCAACCTTAACCAATAAAGCTATCTTATGATTAATCTTATGTATCTTTTGTCTTACCAGTTTAGCATCTTGCGCAAGGACAATGTAGTGTGTAACTATCTAAGCATCAATCATATTTGAATAATTCCAAGCAAAGAGTTCATGAAATTAATGTAATAATTTGCATGGTCTTCTTGTTCATCCTCATCAAGGCACTTTCCTACTTTAATTACTCTCTCTTTATTAGATGTTTTTGTCAGTATGTTAATTGTATCTCCCATAGGTAGTGCACTTTGACTTGGAACTTCGGGAATATGTTCTTCTTTGTCTTATTCAACATCACTTGTTTTCTTTTCTTCATAAACATATTCTTTACTAACTACAACACAAGTGAATCCTTGTTTGTGATGGGAGTTGGTGACTTATCATAAACTCCTAACATTTTCACCAAAGCTTAATCATGTTCAAAGTATTCTAATGATCCATCACCTATTATATCAATTAATTCAGGATGCTTTAGAGTGAGAGTTGTCTTAGGATAACCACACATAACGGTGTTGACATTGAGTGAAGGTCTTTTATTGCTTTTATTATCTTAGAAGGGAAATATCCAAGACCATTTCTTGTTTCTTGTATGTTAGGCTCTATAGGGACATGGATGCCTTGTTCTTTCACACCACATCCTTTTCCACTATAACCAGTTTTTTCAAGATCTCATAACCTCTTCAATAAAGCTTTTGCATTTCTTTTGGATTTGGTGGTTGTGCATAATCAAATTTATCAAAAATTGTTGTTTAAATTGTGTCTTCTTCTAAAGTGGTTGAAGTAGATGCTTTTGAAGGTTCCTCCAAATATTTTGTTGTCATTACCTTTTTTTCTTTTCCCTTTTCAAGCTCTTTTGTTATGATATATTGTATGCTCCCATGAATATAGGTGTAAAATACAAGGAACCCCAATCATCTTCTAATAACTTTGTGACTTCCTCAATTTTCTTTTCTTTCTCTTCCTCTCACATAGGCTCTACTTTTGAATTTGGTATCAATGTTTTCAGAGGACTTTCCTTGACTTTCTTAGTGTGCAAACAAATTTTTGGGTGAGGGTCAACCTTGATTGTATAGACCTTATTGTTGTAGACATACTTCATTAAATGATGAAGAGTGGAAGGTACCCCATTCATCTCATGGATCCATGGTCTACATAAAATAATATTGTATGAAAGATCTTGAGGAATCACATGGATAGGAGTTTGTAATGTGACCTTTCCCACTTTAATAGGCAATTTTATTACACTCAAAGGTTGTTTTCCCACATTATCAAATCCATGAATAGCTAAAGAATCATGTTCAATCATATCCTTGTCCACTCCAATATTATCTAATAGGTTCACACTACACACATTAAGAGTAGAACCATTATTAATGAGAGTCATTTTTATTCCAAACTTGTTAATGACAGCCATTACCATGAATGATTCATTTTGTTTTTGCACTTCCATCGGAGGTAACTCATCTTGGTGAAAGATAATGTCAATGTTAATTGAACTCATACCTTGAATAGGGGCTGCTACATCATTTGGTTGCGTACTAGGAGGGATAAATACTTGTTGCAAAGCATTTTGAAGCATGCTATGGTAATTAGGTGAAGCTTGAATAAGGTCCCATAAAGAAATCCTAGCAGGAGTGTTCTTAATTTGTTCCACAAGATCATACTCCTTTCCATTATGCAAAGGAAATTGAGGAGCAAGTTAAGAAAAATTGGTTGAAGCAATGGTAATGAAGTAGGTATTATTTGAGGTTACCTATTGTTCCCTGTGTTATATGTATGAGCAACGGTGTTTTAACTTGTTTGTTGTGAAACATTGTTGCTAGTAAGTTTCCTTGCACAGTTCAAAATGGTTCTTTGAGGTAATAGTTTGTTTTTAGGTGACCAGTCCTATGATAAGCACAAGTTTGGTTTGAACTTGTGTTTGTTGATGTGAGGCTGGGTATATGGTAAGTTAAGGTGTGATTGCATTAACTTCTCTTTGTTTTGGTTTGTTATAACAAGCCTTAGTGGATGATCCTTGTGAGATGTAAAATCCTCAAGGGCTTCATCTAACATATCAAATCCATCACTACTCAAGGGCTTGGGGGATATGTTAACTTTTAGAAAGAGATCTGACGTTGTCAAATAACTATGCTTTCTCCAAGGTTGACCATTTAATGTGTAGTTTTTTTTTAATGCTTTTATGGTTAATGGTTTCTAATGTTTGCAAATTGAAAACCTACTTATCTAATTCAATGAAATGATAAAATAAACAAACATAGATCTATAATAATATAATACTGAATCATAAAATAATTTTTTATTTTTCCCCAAATTTGCACTAAAAGAACAATTTTTTTCAATATTCAAATCAAAATGTTCTAGATTTTCAAAATGTAGATGTAACAATAGAAAAAAAATGTATAAATAGACCAAAAAATGCTCCCATAAATCTTACAGGCTACCTATACAGGGGTAGATTTTCCCTAGGGTGAATGGGTCTCAGCACAAGGGTTTAAAAATTCAAATTTGAGTATGAAGCCTACAACTAGGGTTTCCTGTTTCTAGTGGCAAACTATGGTTTCAGTGGCAAAATTTTATAGATCTTGATGTATAAATGTAAGTGGTTTGAATGGAAAATGATGAGAAATATGACACTTTTGGAAATGTAATTTTGACTCAATTTTTGAATATGGATGATTGAAGATACACTAATATGCAAGTATTATGCAAAATCAATGTAATATGCATGTGATTTTTTTTTTAATTTTTTAGAATTTAAAGGATGCAAAGTGCAAACCTAAAACCCTAAATGAGATGCAAACAAAGGAAATGTTAACAACCCTAAATTAGATGCAAAGTTAATTCAATACAATGCAAACTAATGCAAATCCTAGATCTAGGGTTTGAATGGACTCCAAATTAAAAAATTTAGTGTACAATATCAGGTTCACCAAAATGAAACATAAGAAAATGGGTGAAAATCAATAATGATGAAAAAAGGGGGATATAATACACCTATCTTCCTTAGTTCATTAGGAAAAAGAGATATCTTAGAACAATATTGAATTTCAACCCTTAGGTGAGTCAACCTTGATGGAGATCTTGCTATTTTCCTTATGACTAAGGATGGGGTAAATTAACTAGAACAACACTTTTTGGGAGAAAGAATAAAAATAGTAAATAAACCCAAAAATGCAAAGTGACACTTGAAATCAGTAAATTAAACCTTAATCTAACAAAACCTAAAAAATTATACAAAATCTGAGAAGGTTATGCATTTTTGCACCTGTCACCAAAATGCTCATGTCGAGTGTCCTCTAAGACTCATATTCCCTAGGGTGAATGGGTCTTTTCTAGGGATTTCTAAAAAAATAAAAATTTGGGTTTGTAACTCCTAATCTACTCTTCCATCTTGTACCTTTCAATCCTTGCTCCCAAATCTATACCTACATCAAAAACTAAAAAAATTGGTTTTTTTGTATGCGGGTTTGCCTCAGTCAAACCCTATGTTTGGTAATTAAACCTTGATGAAAAATATAGATCTGAAATCTGAAAATGTGTGTGATCCCTAATCCTAAGTGTGTCTAAGATTGTTAAGAGCTAGCATGCAAAGAAACCCTATTCAAGTGTTAGAATAAGATCCCTAAATGAACTTGGATGTTAAACACAAGGCCTAGTTAGGAGAAGTCAAATCCCCTAATAGATCAAAAATATAATTATACCTTTCTATAGGAAACTAGTAGAGTGAAGATAGAATATGAGATCACTAGGAAACATGTTAGTATATCAATGGAAATGGCTAGTTTCATGTACCAAAACCTAGAATCCATCATGATCCACCATAGGCATCAATCTTCAATCATGAACAATGCTTGATCACTCCTCACAAAATGAGCTTGAAGACCTACAAATACAATTCAAAATGTTGCTCCAAGACTTTAACTTTTCTTGCTTGAATTTTCTCCTTGACCTTAACTACAAACCTTGTGCATAACTTTTTGATCTTTCTCTCAACCTAGTGCAAAATGGTGAAAAGACTAGTCTTTATAAGCTTCCTTTCTTTAAATTTCCCAATTATTAAATCTTGAAAGCCGACACTTAAAACTTGGATTTAGGACTTTAAGATGACACAAAAAACATGTTTAAAATTTGAATTTGTGATTGGGTCCTGACCTAAATTTTTAATATTTTTGAATTTGGAGGTGTTAAATTAATTAAATGCATTTTTTAATACATTTGATAATGTTGGAAAATATTTAAAATAGGCCTTGGGATATATAATAAAGGGGTTTAGGGTTGAGGTCACTAAAATAGGTCCAAATTAATTGTGAAATTGTACTATCACATATGAGAAGTACAATTTTCTACACTACAGTAGGTCCTATTTTCATGTTAAGTCCACTTGGGTCTGAGGAGGGAATCTTTCTAGGTGGTTTAGTTGTCACTAGATCTTATCTTATCTTTTGGTATTTAATTCTTGTGTGCTAGGTCATTTAATATTTATTGAGGTAGTTGTCTCATTATATAAGATTAAGACACATGTCAAGATATTGTCTAATCCTATCTCACAACTTTCCTTTTAAAAGCAAGGCATCATATGTACATCACATATTCAATCTATCAATGTTGCATCCATAATCATAGCATGATATTTTTGTTATTTCTCTCTTGTGGAAGTTATTGTTGTCTTGCAGACTTGATCTTGGGGTATTGAGGAGTTCACCATTAACTCCTACAAAAGGTACATGATTTGTTAGTTTTATCCTTTCCACAAACCTATAATAGTGATTTGAGAGTCTTGAATTTTACCAAAAATTCCTTGATAGAAGGAAAGGAATCAAGTGAAATATTAGTCAATTCTACCATAATCTATAATACTTGGAGCTCATTAAAAGTACCAAATAGCTCCTTGCACATAGCCTAGACCTTCTTAGGATCATGTCAAGATTCAATATAAAATAATAGGTTGTCTAAAAAATGTATTACAATCAAGCCTATGGCCTCATACAACTTGTTCCTATAGAAAAATTTTATAGGGGAAATACAAGAAAGATCAAGCAATAGATACAAGTGGATTCTTGTAGCCACTAACTACTTCACTAAATGGGTTTAGGTATTTCCAACCTATAACTCTACATAAAATGTGGTAGTTGAATTCCTCTTAAAAAATATAATAACTATGTTTGGTGTGCCTATTAGGATCATTGTTGATAATTCTATGCATTTTAGATCCCTTGATATTTTAATTTTATGCACTAGGTATGGGTTTAATCTAATTAATTTATCCCCTTATCATCCCCAAGGGAATGAAAATTTTATTCTAGTAATAAAAGTCTCATGAATATCATCAAAATAACTTTAGATTTCAACAAGAAACGATGTGATGACAAGTTGAAGTATGCAGTATGGGTTGATAGAATAGCCTACAAGACAACTATTGGTAAGATTCTATTTAAAATAATATATAGACTAGATGCCAAGATACCAATCAATTTGGAGTTTCATGTGTATAAGGTAATGCAATATGTTGAAGGAGGAGAAGATGATGCAATCTCTTAGAGAATAGTGGAACTAACAAAGTTGGATGAGAATAGAAGGATTGCACATGAGAAATTTTTGTCACACAAGTAGAAAAAAAAAACCTCTATTTGACAAGAAATTTTTATAAAGAAACTTCCAAGTTGGAGATATGATCCTCATCTATATTTCTAGGTCAAAGGATAAAGGAAAACATGGGAAGTTTGGTCCTTTATGACTTAGGCCATATAAAATTACAAAGGAGTATGGTCACAATGTGTACCATCTCAATAATTGAGTAGTATATTTAATATAATTGGGGGTTTATGACCAACACGTTAAGCATTACTTCATGTAAGTAATGGTGTCCTTGTATATATTATGTGTTGTGTCTTTGTGCAATCTTAACACTTAGCAATCATGATGATGTGTGATTGTCCCAATCCCCTCTTTGTGTGCCTTTTTTGGGTATGCTCCCAGAGACCTGAATTCTTGTTGTGCCTATAAGAGACACATGTGTCAACTAGATCCAATGCTGGGACTCAATCTAACATTACTAAAAAAATCTTGATTCCTAGCTCATTTATGTATCTTTGTCTTAATTTATCCACCATTTATAAATTTTCTAAGAAATCTTTGAGTGGATTACCCTTGGTTAAAATTTCCTAAGTGACACCCTTCATCATTCCCCATGTTTGTTAGAAGCTACAAAGATCCATAAAACATATAAGCATGAAACTACAAGTTGAATTTTTCATAAGTTTTCTAACTTCCAAGAATGTTAATAAGTAATTCTTCTCTCATCTATTACATTTTTTAAAGGTTTTATTTCTTTCCAAACAGCCAACAATTAAATTGTTAGAGGTTTTCAAGGATTTATAATTGCAAAAATATTTGCAAGATTCCCTCCAAGCTTGAAGTGCCAATTAAAGACTGTCAAAATTAAGGATATTAGTGAGTTCACAAGTTCATAAAACTATTGAAGTACTAACAAGCTTAAATGTTTTAAATATCAACAAAGGTTCCAAGAGCTGATACATTAGTGAGTTCACAAGTATGTGAACTTGTTAAATTTTTTATAACATTCCAAATAAAATAAAATTTCCAATTTTTCCCATGGTTCCAAGTTGAGTTAGAAAATATTTAGATGTTGACTAATTTGTGAGTTAAGGAAATTGTTAAAATGTTACCAAGTTTTAGAATGCTCAAATTTGGTGTTACAAAAGGTTTCCAAATTTCCTGAAATACCAACAAGGTTTTGCATAGCTTTAAAATTATGGCATTCCTACCCATGCACTCCTACCCACCTACCCCCTACAAGATCTAGGATTCCAAAACAATCAAATTTATGTAAGGAAGCCAAGGTAGAAAAACAACTTCCTACACTAATATTGAGATGAGGATGATGTAAAACTTTATAAATATTTACAAAAGTTAAAAAAAATTAAACATAAATATCATGTATACCACAAAATAATGATTTACATGGGGAAAACTCTTTTAGGAGAAAAATCCCACACTTCAAAAGTTGTCTGATATATTATTCATAAATATTGAAGATTAATTTATACTTGTAGAGCACGCTTCTCACACCAACTAGATATCTATAGGTAATACAAAATCTATCAGACTCTCATAATACATAAAAATACATAGTTGTAATACAATTCCCTCATAAAATAGGGTTTCCTTTTAGGGAAAAAATAAGCCAAAAAATTCTACCGTGAGACATGAGACCTAATTATGAATGGCCAAGATTTACAATAATAAAATATACATAAAATATGGCTTTGAGGGGCACTACCTCTAAACCCTTGTTAGGTTGTGTGGCCCCCAAACACCCCACTGGGGGAATGTGTTGCAAGTATGAGTGACTATGATGTTGTCATTGATGTCAACACAGTATAGGTTGTTGCAGAGAAAGGAAACAAGTGATTGTAGGTTGTGCATGTATAGTTGAGATACTGAAGAGATGTTGTGAGTACATGGAGCTATCTTTATGGTGTTGCAGGTATGCCGATATGATGAGTTACCAAGTGTTTTGAGAAATAGTGAAGAAAAAATTGTGTGCATGTTCAAAATGTGCTCTAATTTGTGCTCTGCATTTCTTCTATGTTGATCCTATGCTTGTGTGGATCTAGAGTGTCGTTTAAGGGAATCCTTGGGTGTTATATATATGATTAGAGCTTCTGGTTTGATGAAGAGTGAAAGTTGTGTTCACCGATTGTGAACTCGTCTGGTAGAGTTGTTTGTTTATGGACTGGGAGAAATTTATTTTCTCCACAGTCGTCAGCAGGTTTTTTTGGTCTTGCAAATCTAGAAGAAGGACTGTAATGGTGTTATCTATGCTCTATCAAAGGCGTTCATTGTTTGGTGCTCTAGAAGACCAGTCTTAGAGTTTCTGTGTGTGTCTGCACAGTCTGGATGGACTAATCCAAAGTGTTATGTGTATAAATATTGTTTCATTTGTTGCAGATGAATTTGAAGGCATCTGAGATGTGTTCTAGTGTATGTTGAAGTGGTTTATGTGGTCTATATGTTCTCTTCTTGTTGCGGAAACGTGTATGTTGATGGGTGTTTTTACACACTTTCTCAACACAGGTAATGTGTTATTCCTCCATCTTGCTAAAGGCTCAAAAAGGTCAATATGTCACCCTGTACTGGCTAGTGGCATATGCTCCACCTTTATGTCTAGATCTGGGGGAAAGGAAGGGACCATGTCTACAGTGAATTGATGAAAGAGATCTCACCATGATATATATAGAATTAAAAACATAACAAAAACACAATAACATATCATTACTTGGATCCCCAACTAGCCACTCAAGGTCTCACTATGTGACACTGGGCCCTTTGTGTGCTGGAAGTGTGGAAGATTTAGTACCTATTAGTGATCCAAATCTACACCCCTTATGCTAAGATATGAAAGAACTCAGTAGGTTTGGATGTAACATGGGACTACTTTCAGGTTGTGGGTGTCCTATTTTGAAAGTAGACCTCCAAATTATGGGATGGTTCCCCTTTTGATGTCACCTAACTAATGATTTATGAGGAAAAGGGTAAAATATTCATAAAAATGAACATTTAACTGAAACTACCTAGGGTGATACACCAAAAAAACTGACTAAGACCTGTGAATAGCCTATTCACATTCAAACAATGACATAAAACCTTGTTCACACAACTTATTTTGCATGCATTCTTGCATAAGTAATTTATAAGGAGGTTTGAAAGCAAGACTCTTAGAAAGAAAACAAGAACTTCAAAACTAACAACAATTGGATTAACTAACACAGCTTATAACCTGTAACAATGCATTTTTTGCTAAATAGGTGCTTAACCATGAGACAAGATTACAAGGAAAGGTAAATTTCACAAATAAGTTGATCAATCACTAAAAAAACAAAATAAATCATGAATTGAAAAGGTTAATGTTCTATTTTATTGATTCAAAGTACTCAACTATCATTACAAGTCCATCTGAGTTACAATATTGCTCCTGCTAAAAAAGATTAACTTCAAAGTTAAGTTATCACTCTGCTGGAAAGAAAGAACTAACTTCAATAACAAAGATTGAAGTTACTTAAGCAAAAAAACAACCAAATCCTCTCACACATGTCCCTCTAGAAGGTTCTGTTTGGATGCAGCATAAAAGGCCAAAAAGAACCTTCTAGAAACCCTCCAAACTATCCTCCACATGAAGGAAAATCAAGCCAAGTTAATAGTCACAATGAAAATGTGACAAAAATGCCTCCAAACAACCCCTCTACCTCCAAAAACAGTCAAAACAACCTCTCACACATCCCATATGTCTATTAGTCATCATTGGTCTCACGCACATGTGTTCAACACATTTGACCCACACCATTATTGCTTTTTTGAAAACAAAAGACTCTAATATGCATTCAAAATATTAACTTGACTAAGTGATTCATAATACACCACTTAATCAAACTATTTTACATTTTAAAATAGAATGCAAAAGGGTCCCACCACCTCTTTGAATTACATTACATTTGCATTATAAATGACATAAAATAAAAGTGATTTACAAATCACTTAAATCATGCGTTGCAATTGACAAAAAAATGCAAAATAATGATACTCTTAAATGAATGTAAAAGCATTAAGAAAAAACCAAATTCCTCCAAGGAATTTGATCAATTATAACTTACCTCCACTTCTGCACTTGAGAGTCAACCATATGTTCAACACTCTCTTGATTTTCAAAGACAAACAAAAGGCCCAATATTCGGCCTATATGAGCATAAGGGACTCCACAAACTTTGGAAGGCATAATTAAAAGTCTTCAAGGAATTATATGTTTGAAAGGTCAAAGACACATGGTTTGGGGACTTAGCATATTTTAAAGCAAGGCACATGATGTTCAATGTGAATATAAGGAAAAAATTCCTAAGTTTTGAACATCACCACTTGGCCCACTTAACACATTAAATGTGTTTCATTTTTTTTAAAAATCCCATCGGCCTCCACCGTAGGGTTTCCAACCCTAAACAAAAGATATGAAAAATGAAAAAATGCCATTCATTTGTGATTCGAAGGTTCTAGAGGTTGACACTCTATAGCCATGAGGGTTTCTTGAATTCTCAGACAATATGATTTCTGACTAGTTTTTTGGCATTTTTCTTGATGAAATCCACATAAAATAACATGTATTCCATTTTTGTGAACCAAAACTGGTTTCTCCACATCTTTTGAAAGCTATTTTGCGAGCTAAGGCCATGGCCATAACATGTTTTTGACCATTTTTTGTTTCATTTCTCTTTTTGTGTTGTTGTTCATCCTTCCTTAGTTGCCATTGGTGGTTTCTTGAAGCTTGAATGGAAGCTTTCTGTATATAAAGAAACTTTGAACATTGCAAGAAAATGAGCAAAAAAGCTCAGGTAAGCTACACCAGACCCGTTCCTCTCTAACTTTTGGCAAATAAAGCTCATTTCGAGCCTCCATACTTGAAGAATAAAGAAAAAATGTCAATTTCCCTCTGAATTGAAATTAAATTCAAGGAACCCCAAGTGGGTTCATTGTTTTGTGAAGAAAATCTCAACATTTAGGTCTTGACCATGGAGAATAGACTAGGGTTTTGCATATTGTTACTTGCATCAAAATTTTCATGATAGCTTTGGAAATACTTCTATATTTGGATTTTTTCCAAAAACCCTAGGTGGGTTTTTGATGTGTGAATAAAAAACTAGATTTATTGGCCGCAACCATGAATGTATGCATTGGTTTTGGCAATGGAATTTTCTTTACTCCTTGTAGAATGTTTCCATGAGATGTTTAATTCAATTCCTCTCAAAAATTATGTGTTTGCAATTTTAAAAAAAAAAAAACCCAATTGGGTTTTTCCTATTGAGAAGAAAACTTGACTCAAGAAGACAACACTCTTTGTTTACCTTTGTATTTGAATTTCATAATAAAAGCACAAGTGGATTTCTTCATTTTGTGAAAGAAAAAGACCTTACTAGGGTGCCATGACACATTGTCTGAATACTATCGTGAAAGTTTTTTTTTTGCATCTACGAAGTCGTATTTAGGATAAGCCCAGATGGGTTCTATTACTTTCTTGTATTATGCATTTTCTTATAAAACCTCAAGGGGGGTCCTTCACTTCATGAAGAAAAAATTTCTCCTAGCCACGACCTTTAAAAGGAATGAAAAGGGTTTTTTGCATTTTCTATTTTAGTGAGGCCTCTCATTGTGTACCTCTTTCTTCGGAGATCCTTCCCTATTATTACCCTCCTCCAACCATTGGCTTGTTCTTACTGCATTAGATGAATCTAAATAGTAATTTGTTCTAATTAGGGTTAAGACTGTGAAGTGAAATTTGAATCTCTAACTTGCTTTGCCAACAATGCATTTGGTTGTTCAAGAAGTTACATAAATGCATCTTTGTTTGTTTGCAATATTTCTAATGCATCAAGAAACGTTTGGACTTCTGAAGATGTAATTTGAATCACAAAAACCCAGATCAGTTTTGTCAACATGCAGTAAAGTGGCTTTTATCATATGAATGATGATAGGATTTCTCAAACCATGTTGTGACAGTGCTCCTTTAAAATGGATTTTGGCCATTATGCCTAATTGTTGTTTCATATGACTCATGATTGTTGTCCTTGTCCTATTTGATTCCTTTTCATGCATGGTCTTAGATCTTTTCAGCACCAAATCTACTTAACCCTTAATGTGATTATCATATAAAAGAAAGATTGCTTTAGCAAGAAAAAGAAGGTTTCTCTTTCTTTCATAGTGAGTGAACACTGTATCCTTACATTTAGAGCATTTGACAGGGCTACTGCATAGATTTGTGCCTTCACTAACAATCTTCCCCACTTCTCTTGTAACAATGTGGACATTTGTATTCAAAAAATGAGAATCTTTCTTTATTCAAGAACACCTTTGCCTCAAGATGATGCACACACACAACACTCATGTGCCCCTTTAATTTTTGTTTCTTGTTTTCACTTTAGATGATTATCCTACTTGAGTGCTATCATGACAAATTTTTTGTCTTTTCCAAATGCAACATTGGAATACTAATCCCACTTGTAATCCATAGCGACTTCCTATGTTTATGCTTTTGTTAGATTAGCAAGGTTTTCATGCATGTTTGCTTCACTTGTGAACGGTATCATGAAATGTCAACACCATAGATGTAGAGATGACCCATGTTTTGCATTGAAACTCCAAGTTGGCCACAACTTGAGTGGGGATCTTACTGCTAATCATGGCAGTCCTATAACATTCTTTGGCACTAAACTTTGAAGAATAATTCAAGACATGATAGATTGGATTACTGTGTTACACTCAATGCATCCTTTGTTGTATCAAATGACTGAAATAATTTGTTTATTCTTTCTTAATCATACCTTCCTTACCTTTAAATAGAAAACATTTAAATTTGCTGAAAGACAACACCATATTGACCTTTTGAAAGCAACAAACATATGAATAGGAAGATGCTTATCTTAGATACAAATCAGAATGTATGTTCAATACCTTATTTCTCATTGCTTGATTCCTTTTGCTTGTTCTCCGGATGTTTGTGGCTAATCATTTTTCCATAATTGTAATACTTCTGCACTTCCATTGTATGTTATTTCTACCATTCTGCTCATAGTTGTTTGGAATGCATTGTCTTGATTCTTAATGTGCCTAGCTGCAGATAGTGACAAGGCCACTCTATTTGTTTCTTTCACTACCCTCTCTTATTATCATGACATTTTTGATTCAACCTTCATTAAAGCATATGTTTTTCATTTTGTTTTCATTTCATTTCATTTTCCCAACAAAACATACTAGAGTTATGTTATTGGTCTATTAGACCACATATTCAGCTCTTTTGATGGGATGCCATCTAAAATCTTCATGCTTGCATTTTCCTACATGATTATGCTTGATGTAAATTTGATACTTTTCAACATTCTTGCTTTAATCTCTATTGAATGTAAGTGGCTGATCATTCGAATGCAAGATCTATTGTGTACTATCTTGCATCACTTTGACTATTAACAATGCCTTCAAATGTTCAAATGTTGGCCTCATTTGTGAAACACATATTTTTACATAGGTCTTTTAATGATCATGCTTAGGGGTTGCTCCATTGGAAGACATTATTTTCTTGGAATGCATTTCATTCATTGTGTCTGATAACACCATGGTTGTAGCTAATGTAGGTGGCAACTTCACTTTGTTCATTGGATTCTTAACATTGTATTGATATTGTGAAGTGATTTGCTTCCATTTTGTTCATTGATTGCTTTAACACAAGGTATGCACTGTACAAGTATTGCATTATTCTGACCTTAGAACATTTTCTGCCCCATATCATACATTCATTGTTGATGTCCTGTAGCATGAGAGGTAGCATGTATTCTTCCTTTAGGATTGCCCCAATCTTCATGGTTTCCCTAACAACTACTTGCTGTCCCCAAGGGTTTGTTACTTGGTCTTCACAAATATCTATTTTTTCTCTATCTTGTGCAACAACAACACCATATCCTCACTTTAATCTTAGTGGGAAGACACATGTCACTTATGTTGGTGACCTGAAAGCTCACTATCCTAGGTGATGTGTGGCTATCCAATAGGATTGAGGTGAGATGAACTTGATAGTACCTTGAACTGTTCCTTCTTGTTGCTCCATATGCCTCATGATGGCTTTAGGCATGCCTTGATTTATCCTTCATTATTTTAAGAGACTCATAATTGAAATTGATGCATTTATAATTGAGCTTGATGCATCTATGAAATAATTTACTTCATTTAATAAAATGGATCATGGATCAACTTAAGATGATTGAAAGACATGTCCAAAAAAATGCACCTTATTTTTGACACGATGGAAGCCATATGACTGATTCATTATGAAAAGATGAAGTACGAATTCTTGATAGCTCACATTATATGTTGCATCTTTTGAATTTGATAATGAAAGTTGATCAACTGGGGTGATTCCATATTGATTTAATTCATCAATAGCATTCTTGGCATTGATTTGATCAAGTTTCTCAATTTCCTATCCCTCTTAAAACATCAGAGGGTAGCATGTTGAGCTCTACCCTTGTGGGAGCCACATCTCACCCCACATGTAATTAGCTGAATGAGAACTATAACAATACTTGTCCTAAATCTGCACAAGGAACAAACAGTTAGATAAACAAAGAATATCATAGGTGTGTTTGATTACTCCTTTCTTGTTTTCATGGACACTTATGGTATGATGGGATTTTAATGCTTATAGACATCAAATTACATGTTTATGGGTGTTTTGCATATATTTTGATCAGGGACCTTTCATTGCTCTAACAACATTGTTTTTATCCAATGCAGGAAACCTAGGATTAGCGAGGAGGGTTTGAAATGGAAGAAGAGAAGTGGGAAGGATTGAGATGATGCAAGGACAAGCCAACGAGATTCATCATTCCACCAAGCAATGACATGTCCCTTTTCATGTTATATGCAAATTTTTTTTGGTTATCTATATGCCTATAATCTCTTCTCTATAAGCATTAGGATAGCTAGTCCCTTGGCTTGTGAGGGACATTATACGCTCATGATTATCAATAAAGATTACATTTGCAATACATATTGGTTCTCTTTCTTATTTGTCTGTAATTGCAAAAATTGGAATAAATGCAATCTATTTTGATAATCTCTTTTATGTACATTAATGAAATTAGCAGAATATGATGTATCTTTTAATGTTTGAATGAAAACACAAAAGAATAAACACTGAGTTACTTGATTTCAGTTGAAAGCTGAAAAATAGGTAACATTTTTGGCAACATTTGCTATATGTTTTCCTGCAAAACATCTCAACCAATTGCCTAAAGCTTATCCATTGGGGATTGAGTCATCTAAAAGCTGACACCACTTGAAAACAACATTGTATGTTGTTGTAACTCACTAAACTAGCAAGAGACACTTTGAAAACTTATTCAAAACACACCAGAAAACAAAGAAAACTACCACCTAATTGTGCAAAAATAACACTTAGGGAAAGCTGAAAAGCATCTAACTAATGTGCAACAACACTTCGAGGAAACAAAACCTACTCTAATTTGTACAAAATAGATTTTAGACCATACCTCAAAATAGAGTTTGAGGTGTATCCCATTGACTGGGATAGGTATAACTTCTCCATCCATTGATGACAGTTGAAAGGAATTGTGCTCTTTACACTCAATAATGATAAATGGGCCACTCCACATGCTAGCAAATTTAGTGTGCTTTCCAGGCCTACTCTTTAATTCATCCCACTTAAGGACAACATCTCCTTCTCTAAACACCATGGGTGTTGCTCTTTTGTCAAAAACCTTCTTTGTTTGGAATTGATGCAGCTCCATTGATTTCATGGCTCTATCTGTTGTTTCATCTAGCTCCATGAGCTATGCATATCTAAAATCCACTGGATCTTCCTCTTCAAACATTTCAAGTTGGTTCATTATGTCAAGAGCTGGAAGTTCAATAGATAAAGGAAACCTTGCCTCTTTACCATATACTAGCATATAAGGGTAATTTCCAATGGATCTTTTTGGAGTTATTCTATCTGCCCACAAGACATATTTTAACTTATTGTGCAAAGTTCTCTAGTTATCCTCCAAAATCATTTTGATGATTATGATTAGATTCTTATTATTTGATTCAGCCAAACCATTACCTTGAGGCTAATAATTTGATGAGGTATTCAAGTGAATACCGCTCTTTATAGCCCAATCACTTACTCTCAATTCAACAAATGCCAAAGCATTATCAGAAATGATTGATTCAGGTAACCCAAATCTAGTTACTAAATCATCATAAAAATTCAAAATAGTACTTTTATTGGCTTATTTCAAGGCCACTGCTTCAGTCCATCTTGTGAAGTAATTGGTTGCAATAAGTACCCACCTATGGCCTAAACTTGAATGGGCTGCAATGGTAAAGTTGGTAGCCTCTCTTTGCCTGCAAAAAATGTCACATTTTACACATTTCTAGCCTAAGCATGGGCATATTTAAACAATCTTGGCCAATAATAGTGAGCTCTCATTATTTTCCATGCAGTTGTTCTTGGGGAAAAATGACCCCTAGCAGTTCCATCATGGAACTCATGAAGCACCTTGTCTACTTGATGTTGATCAATACATCTTAAAAGGACACCATTAAGATCCTTTATGAAAAAAATGTTACCAAATAGCACATAAGTTATGGATTACAATCTGAAATACCTCCACTTGGATTTATCTAATCCTGGTGGACACCCACCAATTTGCAAAAAGTGAGTCATATCTTGCACCCAACCTGCATTTGTTGTTGGTGCATTAGCTATAAGTTCATTATCAGCAACCAAAACTGCCTTTGTTTCTGCATGTTCTTTATTTTAAGCTCTTGTAGCTAGTCATTCACACAACCCTTTACCCCTTACAAGCTTTGTTACCTTAATGTCAACATCATAATCCATAACTTTTGTAATCCGTCCAACCCTCTTTTCATTCAGGTCCCTACTTAACAAGAACTCTTTCACACTAGGGTGAGCAACCATTAAATGTACTTTGCTGTTAGAAATCAAAGGTTTAAATTTCTTCAAGTTTCTGATGGAAGAAAGCACATGTTTCTCTACAAAAGTATATCTTTGTTCATACTCTTCTAAATGTTGACTGAAAAAGGCAATTGGCTGTTCTAAGCTAGCATCATTCTGCTATACCAGCATTGCAGAAATGATATCAATGCTACCAAAAGCATATAAAATGAAGTCTTTTGAAAAGTTTGGGTTTACCAGAGTAGGAGCTGCTGATAAGGCCTCCTTTATAACTTAAAAAATGTGCTTGGCTTCTTTGGTCCAGCTAAAACTTGTATTCTTTTTTTAAAATAGCAGTTAGTGGTTTCAAAAGATTGGAAATATCAAGAATAAGCCTTCTAACAAAGTTAATTTTGCAGCATAATTAACTTTGCAGTCCCTTTCTATGACTGGGAAAAGGCAGATCTAAAATGGCACTTACTCTTTCTGGATCAATGGTGATCCCTTGTTTTGACACAATAAGTCCTAAAAGCTTGCCTTCATGGACAACAAAGATACATTTTTTGGGGTTGAGGGTGTAGACACATAAAAATGACCTAAGCTTGCAAGCTCTACTTTCATCATTTTCTTCCTAGCATAATTAAGACATTTTAATTATGTCCTTGGTCCACTTTCGACTATTAATTAAATAATCTTAATTATTTAACTAATTCATGTCTTTTTATTCTTCTTGATTATTAAATAAATAAATTTTATTTATTTAATACGTCACTAATTGTCTATTGTCTTTCCATAATTAAATAAATTTATTAATTTATTTAATTATCCTTGTCCACCAATTTCTCCTTGATTATTTAAATAGATAAATCTTATTTATTTATTTTAATATGCCACTAATTCATAAAAGTCTTCATATAATTAAATAAATTCTTTAATTTATTTAATTATTGTCCACCTTAGCATTTTAGTAAATAATTCAAATTAATTATTTACTGTCATGTGACCCCACCATTTTGAATTAAATTAATAGTCTTTTTCCTCCAAAAAATCAAATAATTTCTATTATTATTTGATTTTCCAGCCACCTCTTTTTCTGTGCCAATCTTATCTCTTTGTCACATGCATTGTCAACCCTTGATTTGATTTTCTCAAATTGAATCTTGTCCACTCATTTCAAATTTGACCTAATGTTTCCCTAACCCTAATTGTGGGTTGTCTTATTGAATCTTGTCCATTGATTCTAGGGCATTTGTCAATATTCAATCTTGGCCATTCATCCAAAATTGCATTTTCTATAAAATGGCAATTTTGTTCTCATTTTGACAGCTCATGCAATCTTGTTTAAGGAAATCTCATGACATTTTAGCTCTTGGCATTTTACTTGACTTCATGCTTTCTTGAAATCTTGTCATTTTAGCTCTTGTTTTAGGCATACTTCATTTGGCATTTTAGCATACATTAGTCATAGATCATAGTTGCTTATTAGTTTCATAGTATTGCATTGTCATATCAAATCCTTCAACATTTGCTTTGGTCTTGGCATAGTCAATAAGTTGCTCACTCAAAATCTGAGGGAAAACTTCATATTGCAGCAAGTTGAGAATGTGTAATGGAGGTCAACCATGGAGATTGAGGAAATTTGGTGAGCTTGTTCCTTTTGTTTTCATGTTATTTTCCTTTGTGCTTCATTATTGCTTTGGGTTTTGATTTATTTAGCTATTAATCTGCTAACCTAAGAATTTCCCTTAGTTACATTGGTGAACCTGACATGAAAATCATGACTTTTTCTTTTTTCTGTACGACTTTTTTCTTTTTTGCAAGTACAGGTACAACCGCGACACATTTTTTTGTAGAACGACACATTCAATATTTCACGACGCATTTGTTTTTCCAAACGATGCATACGCTCTGCTATGATGAATATGACTTGCATAATAATACATTTGATCGGCCATGAAGCATTTGCTTTGTAGGTCGACATATTTTCTTGTCAGATTCTAGCTTTCAGACTTGAGCCACATTTGCTCTACAAGGAACTCCCATTGGAACTCATACCCTATCACACCAAGCCTTGCATCATCATCCACCTCATACAAAAATGTCATGGCCTGCACTCCCCGTTGAGGATTGTAGACCACCTGCTCTCCTCAGATCAGAATGTGTAAAATCTGGTACACATCCTCTAAGGTCATAGTCGCCTCTCCAGTTGACAAGTGGAAAGAGCAAGTCTTAGAATGCCACCGCTGAGCCAGTGCTGTCAACAATCCCCTATTAGCCTGAATAATGGGCATATAGGTGATGTAATATAAGCCAAGTTGCATCAAACATTGCCACTCTTGATCTATCAGCTGATCTCAAAATGCATACGTCGATGGTCTGAACTCTTGTGTATAAGTCAGTGCTAGTCATTTCTGCACATGTAGAAACAAGAGTTAGCACATTATTGTAAATCGTTATTACCACCTATCAGGCTAAACATGAGAAAAAAGAATGTCTAAAGCTAAGTCAACCCTGGTCAACCCTGGTCAAAGTTAAATGCATCACGTTGACTTCATTTGCGTTGTGTTCTAGCGTTTGCGTCTCCCTGTACAGTAGTTGCGTCGCACCATAGCACTTGCGTCGTTTGGCATCACAAATGCATCATCTTTTGTCAATTGTGTCACAACACAGTCAAATGCGTCATTGTAAAATGAATGTGTCGCCCACATACATGATTGCATCGCAATATAGTGAATGCGGCTTAGTGCCTGTCACTTGCAACTTGACTTGGAGATTGCGGCTCAATTTTCCACAAATGTGACTCACCTAATCGGACCTACCCTCCAAACCCTTGGAATTTGCATTGTGACGCATCACATGCACTGAACATGACATCAAATGCAGCTTACGTGAATGCGTATGCATCACAACACATTTTCCTAACTACCCAAAAACCTAAAAAATGCACATAAAACGAGAAAATGACAAAGTGGGTTAGGTAGACTCACCGTTGGGTCCATGCCCTCTGGCCATCTGTATTTCCACACGATCTCGCTGCAGTGCTTAGTTTCTGGAATCACCATCCTCGCGTCTACTCTCCTCACTCTAGGCTCTCTAAATTTACTATAGTGAATGTGAAAATGAATTGACTTTTACCCCATTTTTAACCTATTTATAGGGCAAAGGGGGATTTTTCAAAAAAATTATTACTGGAGGCTCTTTTGACCACCTTTGACTGGCCCGTTGACCACTTGAACATGTCAAAATTTGAAACTTCTTGCGCCATCGATTTTCTGGTCATCAAATTACCTTGTCGGGACACTTTCCAAATTTCTCTGTCACCAGGCCAAAATTTGAAACTTTTCCTGAGGGGGCATAGATACTCCGTACCTTCATTGGGGCATGTTTCTGTCTAAATTTTATTTGTCACAATGTGACAAGCTACATTATTACAAAGAGGGGCAAAATGTAGACACATAAAAATCCGCAAGCTCTATTTTCATCATTTCCTTCCTAGCATAATTAAGACATTTTAATTATGTCCTTGGTCCACTTTTGACTATTAATTAAATAATTCATAATTATTTAACTATTTCATGTCTTTTTATTCTTCTTGATTATTAAATAAATAAATTTTATTTATTTAATACGTCACTAATTGTCTAATGTCTTTCCATAATTAAATAAATTTCTTAATTTATTTAATTATCCTTGTCCACCAATTTATTCTTGATTATTTAAATAGATAAATTTTAATTATTTATTTTAGTACGTCACTAATTCTTAAAAGTCTTCTTATAATTAAATAAATTCTTTAATTTATTTAATTACTGTCCACCTTAGCATTTTAGTAAATAATTCAAATTAATTATTTACTGTCATGTGACCCCACCATTTTGAATTAAATTAATAGTCATTTTCCTCCAAAAAATCAAATAATTTCTATTATTATTTGATTTTCCAGCCACCTCTTTTTTCTGTGCCAATCTTATCTCTTTGTCACATGCATTGTCAACCCTTGATTTGATTTTCTCAAATTGAATCTTGTCCACTCATTTCAAATTTGACCTAATGTTTCTCTAACCCTAATTGTGGGTTGTCTTATTGAATCTTGTCCATTGATTCTAGGGCATTTATCAATCTCCAATCTTGGCTATTCATCCAAAATTGTATTTTCTATAAAATGGCAATATTGTTCTCATTTTGACATCTCATGCAATCTTGTTTTAGGTAATCTCATGACATTTTAGCTCTTGGAATTTTACTTGACTTCATGCTTTCTTGCAATCTTGTCATTTTAGCTCTGGTTTTAGGCATACTCATTTGACATTTTGGCATACATTAGTCATAGATCATAGTTGCTTACTAGTTTCATAGTATTGCATTGTCATATCAAATCCTTCAACATTTTCTTTGGTCTTGGCATAGTCAATAGGTCGCTCACTCAAAATATGAGGGAAAACTTCATATTGCAGCAAGATGAGAAGGTGTAATGGAGGTCAACCATGGAGATTGAAGACATTTGGTGAGCTTGTTCCTTTTGTTTTCATATTACTTTCCTTTGTGCTTCATTATTGCTTCGGGTTTTGATTTATTTAGCTATTAATTTGCTAACCTAAGAATTTTCCTTAGTTACAGAGGGATATACCATATTCCCTACACCTCTCAAATATTTGCTTCAAATGTGCAAGGTGTTCATCAGTCTTCTTTGAAAAAATTGTTACATTATCAAGGTAAATGAGTACAAGTTTATGAATTAGACCTTGAAATGCCATGTCCATTGCTTTCTGAAACATGGCACCAACATTGGACATGACAAATGTAATCCTTTTATAAGCCATGCTGCCCCATTTTGTGGTGAAGGTGGTCTTGTACTGATCTTCCTCTTTGACTAAGACTTGGTTATAACCTAAATAATCGTCAAGTAATGAGAATCTTTCTCAACTAGCTAAACTTTGCAGAATTTGCTCCTTTAAAGGAAGTGAATAATGATCCTCTAATGAGGCTCTATTAAGGTCCCTAAAATCAACACACAACCTAATCTCACCATTTTTCTTTCTAACCAGGACAAGGTTAGAAACCCATGAGGTATGTTTAATTGGAAAAGTGATGTCTCCCTCAACTAGCTTGGTCAACTCTTTGACCATAAGAGGCTCAAGCTTGGGGTTTAAAGGCCTCTATTTCTGCCTAACAGGTTTTTCATTTGGCTTAAGCTCTATGGTATGTTGGGAAATTTAGGGATGAAAAATATTCCCATGCAAATACATCTTGGAACTCTTGACAAAGAGCAATGAAAGCTTGCCTATTTGCATGTGTGTAGATTTTACCAACTTTAAGAATCTTACCTTTAAAAATTTCAAGCTCCTCATAATGTTATTCTTTGATTTGCATGTTGGTCTTACTCTTTTTCAGCTATTCATTAGTGCTAAAAATGGATTCCAGGGTGACTAGACCCTTAGGCAGCTTGTTAGACCTCAATTGGATGATCTGATGATCATATTGCTACTTGATCTTGTCTTGGTTTACTGCTAAAAAATCATCCTCTTGTAGCATAAATCTCAAGACCTATTCATCACTCTCAAAAAATTTCCAATGAACGTTATTATCTAGAATAGAGGGTCTAATGACTATCTTCACATATGGCTACAACTTTTCTTTCCTAATTTCACTTGGAATATCAACCTGGGAACCTATTGCAGCCAATCTATCAACATGTTTATTCTAATCCCTAGGAATAGAAACCAGATTAAAAGCATCGAACTCTTCTATCATGTCCCATACCCTATGTTTATAATATTTCAAAACATCATTTTTAGTGACGTGCAGACCTCTCACCTGATTCGCAATCAATTCATTGTCACCATAAACTTGCAAGTAGCCAATCCCTCTTTTCCTTGCCCACTCCAAGCCTTGAACTAAACCTTCATACTCAATAGCGTTGTTAGTACAAGGGAAAGAAAATCTAAAGGTCGAGTAGTATTTGTCACCTTGTGGGGACACAAGCATTGTACCCCCACTAGCACCGTTCTTGCTTCTGGAACCATCAAAGAACATATTCCATACTTCGCCTTTTTTTTCTAACTGGTTTTCCACTTCCTTTTTGAGGTTTGGA
Organism: Sequoia sempervirens; assembly: GCA_007258455.2. Taxonomy (NCBI): domain Eukaryota; kingdom Viridiplantae; phylum Streptophyta; class Pinopsida; order Cupressales; family Cupressaceae; genus Sequoia; species Sequoia sempervirens. The sequence continues at coordinate 475,761,784 of VDFB02270651.1, forward strand.
ATCACTAAATCAGGTTCATGGAACACATAGACACCCAAAACAATCTCCTCAATGTTATCATTTACACTGTCAATAATATTTTATGTTGCCCACTCGTTCAAATCCATATCTGGTATACTTTTTGCTTGCAGTTCTTGAGCAACAACAGACTTATTATTATAAAAAACAACACAATTAGCACTAACAACACTTGAGATATATGGTTCAATGTGATCTTTGGCAAGTAATTCAAATTTAATGACCACCTTTGTCCCATATCTCGTTCTAAATACCATGTGGGACCAATCTGATGACAAATAACCCCCTATCTTAGTAGTGAAGTCTCTTGACAAACATAAGGCAAAGTGAGGTGGTAAGTCAATGATTGAAATGTCTTGGGAGATGGAAAAATTGGGGTAGGCATGTAAGGTAAGGCTTAAACCTTTGATGACACCTACGGTGTTAATGGTTGTCCCATTAAGTTGGACAACTCTCTTCTCAAGAGGCTGAAACTTTAGTCCTAACTTATCAACAACTTGTTTGGGCATGACATAACTACTTGCCCGTGAATCTACCATGCAATTGTGAACTAACTTATCTCCTATTATCAAGGACACATAAAATGAGGGTGGTTTCACATCCTTACTTGGTTGTTTACTATTGTCTTGAGGTGAATTTGTAAGGACAACCTTGACTTGAATTACTAGCACATCACTTGAAACACTTAAATAAGCTAAGGCAGATTGCACTATTGTATTTGACTACAAAGTTTGATGAATTTTTGGTGACATATTGATAAAATATTGTCGACTTAACGATGCAACATTGATTTAAATTTCATCACTAGATTTTTGTCGCTTTAACGACCAATTTTTATACGTCGAAACCACGACCCAACATTGTCAGTCAGTGCCACAAAAAATGTTAGCGGTGTCTGTCACAGAATTGATGTAACTTCGTCCATCTATCGATGGAAAAAATCATAGAACATTGCAGAAAGCCCATTTGAAATCGTCGAAAAAACACCAAATGTTTGGCCATTTTTTGACGAGGTCGAGCAAATCATCATTGTCATCACAGAGAAAAATATGTTGCGTGTACCACAACCTCGTCACATTTTTTTTTGGTTTTTTGGGCTATGTTCATCGAAATTGCGACGAAACCATACAATTTTTTTTTTTAAAATTATTCATTCAAACATCTTCCCTTAGAGAACCTCTAACATTGAAAATTATCATCTGATAGTGTATCAGAAGTTTGAAAGGTAACAACCATGTAGCCTTTGATGTCATACACTCTCCATATATGTGTCTCATTAAAGTCTGTCAGTTTCTTTGCATGCATAGATAAAAATCCCAATTCACAAACCCAGAGTTGAATCTCCTTTCTTACAGAGAAAAGGCGAGATAGAAGAAAACACCATCTTGTCACAAGTAGCTGATTGGTAACATATAACATATAACATTCATTCATTCATCCATTAATCACATATAACATCCATTCATTAACATATAACATTCATTCATTAACATATTCACATTCATTCATTATCATATAGCATTCATTCTTTCAGTTTTTGCATATTATAAAAAATATGGTTGTCAAAAATATCAATTTTTAACATTCATTAACATATTATAAAAAATATGGTTGTCATAATATGATTACAATAACTTTGTTTTTGTTTCTTTTGTGCAGCTAAAAAAAGAAGTGGAGTATCATTTTATAACTCATTTGTCCCCCCTTCGGTTGTTCTGCCCTCTGCTCATGATCTTAATGTATGCCTAGTTGTGTACTCACGATGTGGAGGCCGCTGCAAGGGGGGGTCTGCTTCAATAACAAAGAAATGTTAAATTGATATGTTTTATTATTATTGTTACAAGTATTTCATTAATTAAAAGAAAATTAGAGTGGTGCTCTTTACCTAATGGGGCCACATCATGTTCCTAATCTTGTCTTATAGCCTCATGCTCAACATGTTGAACACCCTCTAAATCCTCTGCAGTTGAAACATGAAAGGTTACATTAATTAATACACCAATTGCAATTAAATATGTTTAAAAGAACATTAGAGTGGTCGTCTTTACTTGATGGGGCCACATTATGTTCCTGATCTTGTCTAGCCTGATCATGCTCAACATGTTGATCACGCTCTACATGCTCTAAAGTTGAAACATGAAAGGGTACATTAATTAATACACCAATTGCAATTAAAGATGTTTAATTGTATTAATCCATATTGCGTTTTGTATAGCACATGAATACATCCAATACCAGGATGCACACCATGACCTTCATCTACAAGTTGTGCTCCACCCTCACTAGGCTACATTCTAATGTCATGTGCAATATTATCATTTCTTTTCCATTTAAAACAAATAGGAACATAATTACTTTATGATGGAAATTAATATTGAATAGATTGCACAAGTATTCAATTTTAAATAAACTTCATTGATTTTGTTTACCTGTGTGTTGGATGCACTGGAAGCTTGTGTTTTCCCAGTCAAGAGTCATAGGTGTTCAACCGCGGCTCCATAGCCTTGCTGGAAGGCAATCTTTAGGTCCTATTATGTGGGAACTCTATTGAATTCAGAGCCTTGTATTTTTGCATAAGATCATGAATTTTGCTTCTATCATGTGATAAAACCAAAATTGTTTTCAATTTATTATTTGGATGCAATATTTCATTTATTGATACTTACAATTCATGCAACTAATTTCATATAACCACCAGAGCCAAGTTTGTGTTGCCCATGTTTTTCTAGTCTTGCCTTTGTTGCCTTTGATGTGTGGGGAAACCTATGAAAAGTTTGAAATACAGTAGATTATGTAAAAAGAAAGAGTAATCAGTATATAATAACATTGTTGATAGTATCACATACCTTCCTTGGCCTAGTGGTGTCTTTCCTTTTTTCTTTTCAGCCTTCTCCTTTCCATCCGACACTAGCTCCTTCCACTCCCTATCCAAAATCATGGGGGGACACTTGTACTTTTTGTTCTTCTCTAAATGTGACCTATAGTGGTCCCTCACATACTTTAGATAGGTACCAACTTTCTTAAGGGCCTTGGTTCGGTTGAATGTGTTAGTACCGAACAACACAACTAAATGGTTAATGAGATCATCTTTTAAATCTTGATTTTGGGCATTCCACCATGTATATATGGTGGGCCCAGAGATATCCAATGTAATATCATTTAGATGTTTATAAAAAACATCATTTCCTACAAAAAGATCATGGGATCATTAGTCTAAAAAGAGTGATCAATAAGTAAATTTCAATTGGATTATATATAATAATAATTAAAACATTTTAAAGTACCTGAGACCTTCTCTATCTTTATGGGAACAAAATCCTCGGTCACAAAAAATGTGACCGGAAATGTTCTTGTACTAGTAATACGGGAAGGTCCAAGAAATGCTGCTAAAACATCACCAATACTAGTGGCCTCTGCGTCCCTAGGTACATGTCCTGACACATGTTTTGGCATGTGTTCGCTGCCAGAGGGTGCACTACTCGATGCTTGCATGCTATGTGTTGCCAACATTTCAATTGACAATATAGGCATGGATGATGGGGTCGGATGATGTGATGTATGCACAGGAAGATTAGGATTGACACTTGTACCAACCCCTACTCCCCAGGCAGCACCTGCAGTACCCTGATCATGGCCAACAACATCATGAGGATGCAAAAAATCCTATAAAAACAACACATATTTTAGTTCATGACATAAAAGAGTACAAAATATAAAACCATGAATGAACTTATGTTATAATTAAAGATCTCATGACAACTTACTTGCAAGTTCCCTACTCTCTCAATCAATATTTTAACCCTCTCTTATCTCATTTTTTTGAGGCACTATGAATAACAACTGAAGGATTTCTTCATTGCATTTTTTTGGGTCTTCCTTATCATATATAGAGGGTTTGTGGAATATGCGATGTCATCATCACATAATGGTGACTGCACCTTTGGTGTAGGAGCACCCAGGGTCTTCAAGGGGCTCTTCAAGAACCAGGAGAGTGCAGGGGTCAGGAGGACCTTCCAAGCAAGTCAGAACATTAATTATAATCTTTTGGAGCCTATAATGGCATTTGGGTTGAATAAGTGTAATGAGAATGTTCAAAGTCTCAAGGTTCCAGATAAGGAATCTAGGTTGGAAATGCAATATAAGTGTAAAATCATGTCCTCGGAGTTTGACTAGTGGTGTTATGCTTTAAATAGGTCAAATAAACTTGGATAGTGAATATCCAATAGTTTTTAGGGGGTAGATGCTAATAAATTTCAAGTTTGTTATTTCAAAAATTCAAATTTTTGTTTGGGCGGGAAAGTGAGTTTAGGGATTTAATTAATCTTAATGTAATGGGAACCGACTTTAGTTGGTTGGAACTGTTTGGGAATTGATCTTTACCCCAGGGAAATCACTTGTACGGAGGTTGATGAAGTTTTGAAGGAATTGTACAGACTGTCCTCAAGAAAAAGCAGTAAAATACAATTTTTTGGCATTCTTTGTGTTCTTTTTGATAGTTTATTGAATTCCTATTGAAGTTTCATTCATGGTGATGGATTGAGGAGTGGTATTTGCATGTTTTCTAACCCTTGAATGCTCTGAAAGGTAATAAGAATCAATTCTTGTGAGTTTTATTGTTGACTGTCTACAGGAAAAAACAAAATTATACTATTTTGAGGGTTTAAAATGAGTAAATGATTCATTTCATGGAGTGTATGGCTGAAAACCTATGAAATGGATCTAATCTAACATGTATCATGAGAATCTAACAAATAAATGCACAGGAAAGGTGGAAAACTGAGTGTGCACAGTGATTTAGCATGAAAAAAGGCTTGAAGGTTGACCCTAGGGTATAGTAGTGGGAAATCTGCCTTAACAAGAGATACATTTTTGAGTTGCAATAGTTTAACAATGATGAATGAATAGTGTAAAGTGAAAAATTAAGTCTTGGAAGTGTTTGGAAACCCTAGAATAAAAAATCCCTAGTTTTAAGCCAAATTAGGGAGGGTTTTGTAGGTGGGTATGTTAAGAGTGTCCTAGAAGATTAAAAGTGTGAAAATATTTGGTTTGGGAGTGTTTTGGAAGATTGTTGAGAGTTTCAAGGTCAGGAGACAAATTTGAAGAGGGGTTGCTTTGCAAAATAGGGCTAATTAGGCCTAATTTTGAGGAAACAGCAGGGCTAGAAGCAAGATAGTCTGAAACAAGTGATTTCAAGGAGTTGATATGTTGTTAACCATCACAAAACACATCTGATACAATCATTAAGTTGGAGGTTCAATTGCAAAGTTGGAGGGAAAAGACAAGAACCCTTCGCCAAAGGCCTAATAGGGCTAGAAGGCTGGTTGAGCAGCAAAAGGGAATTTTGTTCAAAATAATGGGTTAGGGCTTGAAACCCATTTGAGTCAAGTTTGTTTAAGTCTGTTGAGACCATTTCAGTGATTTGGAACCACAAGGGAAGTAGATAAGTCTTGAGTGCAAAGTTTAGGCTTTATCTTCAAGTTGGTGCCTAGAGGAAAGGTTGTGAGTGAACCAATGAAAGTCTGATAACTTGGTGAGTTTCTTGCAAAAATCCCTGACCCTCTACATCAGAGTGGTATCAGAGTAGTGAGTAGGTCCTTTAGGGATTGGAGAAATAGCAATGGCACCAAAGAATCAATTGGAAAGAGAGTTGGAAGAGTTGAAAGAGATCTTGGAGAGGGAGAGAAGAGAAAGAAGGGAACAAGAAGCAGCAAGAGCAAGAGAAGAAAGAAAATGGAGAAGAGAGAGAGACACTATGTAGGCAAGGATCAATAACCTTGAGAGGAGTAGGAGGAGAGAAGACCAAGAAGACCAAGAAAACAATGATGAAGATGGAGAGCATGTGAGGGTAAATCAGGAACAACAAGCAGATGATACAGAGGACCCTGAGGAAAGGAGGTTAGTGAGGTTGTTGAAAGCAGTACAGGGTCATGGAGGGAAGAGTCACATTGACTTGCCTATCTATCAAGGGAAGATGGATAGTGAGGAGGTATTGGGATAGCTTGATGCCTTGGAAAACTACTTTGAATTTGAGGAGATGGATGAAGAGAGGAAGGTTAAGTTTGCTAAAACCAAGTTGAGAGGCATAACACTGACATGGTGGACTAGTTTTTAGAATGATAGGTTGGCTAGAGGATTGGAAAAGGTCTCTACATGGGCAAGGATGAAGAGTTTGGTCAAGGAGCAGTTTCTACCATCTGATTATACCATTCATGTGAAAAGGATGAGGCAAAATTTAAAGCAAAAGGACTTGGATGTGATGTCCTATACTGAGCAATTTCACAAGCTTAGTATCAGAGGAGGTTATGAAGAAGAAGATGAGAAAATAGCTAGGTACATCAATGGCTTAAGGTACAATCTGCAAGATGAGATTGGTTTGCAATTGCCAAGGACATTAGGAGAATGTTTTCAGTTGGCCATTAGAGCAGAAGAAAAGGTGAAAAGGAAGCAAGAAAGATCAAACAATGGTGGAAGAAGAGGTAGTTCAAACAGGGGTAGAGGTAGTAGAGAGCAAGGACAAGGCAGTAATGATAAAAGCAGCAATGACAAGGGTAAAGAGATATTTTCTAATCAAAGAGGTGGATACACTCCAAGAGGAGGAGGAAGATTTGGACAAGGTAGAGGACCATTCACAGGTAGATGTTTCAATTGCAATGAACTAGGGAATCCTTCCTTCAAGTGTCCTAAATGGGAACAAGCTGATAAAGGTAGAGATCGGAGAGCTAACTTGGTACAAGAAGAAGAAGACAAGAAGGAAGAATCAAAAACATTTATGGCAGACCCTGTGACTGATGGTGAGTTTCTCATGATCAAGCAAGGAGAAATATTTCATCAAGAGCCAAAGGTAACCATTTTTGAAACAAATTGTCTCAGTCATGGTAAGATCTACAGATTGCTTATAGATTTAGGGTCACATAGCAATTTAGTTTCAGTTGATATGGTAAACAAGCTAGGGATTGAAACTTTTGATCACCCTACTCCCTACAAGGCCACTTGGGTAACTCAAGGACAACATGTAGAGATTGGTAAGAGAGATTTTGTTGATTTCTCAATTGGTTCATATCAGGATAGAGTGCTTTGTGATGTAATTCCAATGACTTGTGGTCATATTATCTTGGGAAGGCCATGCCAACATGTTAGAAGAACTTTGCATGATGGGTTTGTTAACACCTATTTGGTTCACAAGGGAGATGTTAAATATCAGTTGGTTCCTTTACCTTTGGAGCAGTCTAATTATAATTTTGTGATTTGTTTTGAGAAGAGTTTGCAGGTGATTAAGCAGGGTGAAACAGGGGAAGGCATTGGTAAGCTGAAAAGAGATAAGTTGTAGCAGGGTTATGAGGTGGACAGTCCATCAAATCAGTCCTTGTGGGATCTGGATAGTATCAAGGTTGGTGGCATTGAATGCCCTATAAATGATGGTGTTAATGGTGGAGTTCTTTCACAAGGGAGGCAGTGGAATGAGGGCAGGAGCAGGGTACAAGAACCCACTGTTATCAAGTAGCAAAGAAGACAAACCAGTCCCTATTTTGGCTCTCACATGATGAATGTCAAGAATGCAGATTGGCAAAAGAGAAAGACAGTAACTTTGGGAGACTACCCGCCTTCTCATTGGAAGATGAAAGAACATGTGAGCAAGAGGTCTTTTGGTGGCAATCATGGGACACTTCTTGGGGCAAGAGTTCTTTCTTTCCTGGGGAGAATGGTGTAGGAGCACCCAGGGTCTTCAAGGGGCTCTTCAAGAACCAGGAGAGTGCAGGGGTCAGGAGGACCTTCCAAGCAAGTCAGAACATTAATTATAATCTTTTGGAGCCTATAATGGCATTTGGGTTGAATAAGTGTAATGAGAATGTTCAAAGTCTCAAGGTTCTAGATAAGGAATCTAGGTTGGAAATGCAATATAAGGGTAAAATCATGTCCTAGGAGTTTGACTAGTGGTCTTATGCTTTAAATAGGTCAAATAAACTTGGATAGTGAATATCCAATAGTTTTTAGGGGGTAGATGCTAATAAATTTCAAGTTTGTTATTTCAAAAATTCAAATTTTTGTTTGGGCGGGAAAGTGAGTTTAGGGATTTAATTAATCTTAATGTAATGGGAACCGACTTTAGTTGTTTGGAAATATTTGGTAATTGATCTTTAACCCTAGGGAAATCACTTGTATGGAGGTTGATGAAGTTTTGAAGGAATTGTACAGACTGTCCTCAAGAAAAAGTAGTAAAATGCAGTTTTTTGCATTCTTTGTGTTCTTTTTGATAGTTTATTGAATTCCTATTGAAGTTTCATTCATGGTGATGGATTGAGGAGTGGTATTTGCATGTTTTCTAACCCTTGAATTCTCTTAAAGGTAATAAGAATCAATTCTTGTGCATTTTATTGCTAACTGTCTACAGGAAAAAAATAGAATTATATTGTTTTGAGGGTTTAAAATGAGTAAATGATCCATTTCATGGAGTGTATGGCTAAAAACCTATGAAATGGATCTAATCTAACATGTATAATGAGAATATAACAAATAAATGTGCAGGAAAGGTGGAAAACTGAGTGTGCACAGTGATTTAGCATGAAAAAAGGCTTGAAGGTTGACCCTAGGGTATAGCAGTGGGCAATCTGCCTTAACAAGAGGTACATTTTTGAGTTGCAGTGGTTGAAAAATGATGAATGAATGGTGTAAAGTGAAAAATTAAGTCTTGGAAGTGTTTGGAAACCCTAGAATCAAAAAGCCCTAGTTTTAAGCCAAATTAGGGAGGGTTTTGTAGTTGGGTATGTTAAGAGTGTCCTAGAAGATTAAAAGTGTGAAAATATTTGGTTTGGGAGTGTTTTGGAAGACTCCTGAGAGTTTCAAGGTCAGGAGACAAATTTGAAGAGGGGTTGCTTTGCAAAATAGGGCTAATTAGGCCTAATTTTGAGGAAACAGCAGGGTTAGAAGCAAGATAGTCTGAAACAAGTGATGTCAAGGAGTTGATATGTTGTTAACCATCACAAAAAACATCTGATACAATAATTAAGTTGGAGGTTCAATTGCAAAGTTGGAGGGAAAAGACAAGAACCCTTCGCCAAAGGCCTAATAGGGCTAGAAGGCTGGTTGAGCAGCAAAAGGGAATTTTGTTCAAAATAGTGGGTTAGGGCTTGAAACCCATTTGAGTCAAGTTTTTTTAAGTCTTTTGAGATCATTTTAGTGATTTGGAACCACAAGGGAAGCATATAAGTCTTGAGTGCAAAGTTTAGGCTTTATCTTCAAGTTGGTGTCTAGAGGAAAGGTTGTGAGTGAACCAATGAAAGTATGATAACTTGGTGAGTTTCTTGCAAAAATCCCTGACCCTCTGCATCAACCTCCCTATGGATGCTCTCCTCTACTATTGGTGCCTTTCCTCGATCATTCAACTGTGACAAGAATACTAAAAAAATTAATGAAATTAACCCAATAAACTTATGAAAAAAACATAATAATAATTTTTTTTGCTCGTATCTAATTTGTATAATTACAATGAGGTAAACCTGTCGGGTAGAAGCGCCCGAAGATGTATCATGATTTGTGCTCTGGGTCGAAGTCTTCCCCCTACGATCAATGTTCTGCTGTGACAAAATTAAATATAAAAAAAATTACCAAAATGAAACTAATAGACTTACAAAAAAAAACATAATAATAAAATGGTATATTGGAGTCATTAATTGGAGGTTGGGTAAAATGGTATATAGTACATACCACACCCATAGTAATTGTGTTTGTATCTATGTGATTCAAATTGTAATTGATTAGCAACTCTTCCCCTGCAGTTATTGATTTTATTGCACATACAAATACACAGTTTCCCTCGCGCACCTTGAATATGCAATTGGGTTGCTTATTTGTTGACCTAGGTTGTGTACTATTTATAAACCCTACAATATTCCTTGATTCTTTTGGCCTTTCATCAATGTACATAGCCACTCCTTTATTTTGATCCTTATCTTTTAGCTATATATAATTTGCTGATAGTGCATACCTACGCATACTTTGTGTATATCGAACCAGCTGCATCGAATCTTTGTAACTATAACAGAGTCCGACATACTCCATCAATTTAGTAATTTTTTTGTAACAGACCTTTATGCTGTCCATGAAAAATAGGCTTAAACCATGTAATGATGATGGTGCTATGCTATATATCCTCTCGTTGACACAAAAATCAGTGTTTATTGGAGGAAGTTCCTTGGGTACCCATTGTCTCCGTAGATTTTTGTACCTCAAGGGAACCTCGATGTTTCCTATGCTCTCATCATCATAAGAACATGACCCCCCTTCAACAAAAAAAAATTCCTTGCATTTATGGATTTTTCTTCTAATCTTTTGACCTCTAGTAGATCTCCCTCTTTTAGACCTACTACATGTCTCGCTTTCCTCTTCTCTTCCTGAATTTCCCTCGCTCGAGGAAGACAAAACTGACAAATAGCTATTTGGTGGTACTTGCACTCATAAGGATGTTGGATGAAGTTCTTTCATGGTGATGTGATCCCAAGGTATGGGTTTGGAAGATTAAAAACCAAGGTTGTCACTACTAGTCAAATGCATGTGGAGGTAACAATAGTTGTGAATGTATCGATAGACCTTGTAAGGGTCTGATGATCAGAGATCACTTGTAAGCATGGGAATGGTTTTTAGGGTCACCAACCTTTTGTTTTGAAGCCTTGGATTTTGGGAACATCTAGAGGAGTCATTGTCTTGTTTCTTGGAGGTTGATTGGGTTAGTTGGTGGAAGGTTGCTATTACTTTTTGTACCTGTCTATGAAATTTTTTGGACCACCTTCCTCGAAGACAATAGTCCCTCTGAGGTAGTACTGGTGTCTGGTTAGTTAGTCTATGAAATTTTTTGGACTACCTTTAATGTGAAATTTCCCCTTGTGCAACCATCCTTTCAGTCTATTTCTAAATTGACAAACCCCTTGCCTTTAATGATTAAGCTCCATAGGTTTCTACCCCTATGGTTTTTTGGGTCCCCCAAATAAAATAATAAAAGATGGGCCCTACTCAGAAGAACCCCAAAATGTATCAGAGTTTTTTTCTTTCTTAAGAATCCAGTTAAAGAGGCTAATTGGATCCCTCCCTATCTAGCATTCCTTCACCATTTTCTAGACACCCACAACATCTTCAAACCATTTATACTCTTCTGGAACTTGAAAAAAAAAGTCCACTTTCATTAGTGTTCTCTTTCAGGCTTTTCCTAGTGTTGGCATCTGTACTGTTCTTTTGGAGGTTTGGTTGAGTTAGTGAAATATTCAAAAGTTTTTAATGGCTCCTTGTCTTTTTTTCATCTCTTGTACTTCTATACATTCTCTTATGGATAGACACTAGGAATTTTTCATTGTACTCAGGGACCATGTATTGTTTTCAGTCCTTTTGATCATTTGTGGACCTCAATATGTAAATTTATTTCATCAAAGTTTAGAAATTTGAACCCTAGTGAACTTTGTGTGCTATTATGTGACAGGAATTCCTTTCAATCTTATAGTAGAAAAAATATGCTAAGATAGATACAAAAATTATTCACAGGCCAAAAATGGCCACCCAACTAATTGAACATCTCAAAGCTTGGTTGTTCAAACTAACCAGACACCAGTACTAGGTAGTACTTGGGTTTTTCAATGGGAAATTGGCTCGAATTGACCAAAATATAGCATGCAACACCTCAATGGGAACAAAAAGAGTCTAAATCACTATACTTGCAACAAGATTTCTAAATGTGGGGGAAAAATCACTTACAATCATTGTCCCTTGGTCGATTTTCCCGTTCTAAGTGCCCTCACCTCTTGCTCTGGCTTTCCTCCTACCAAATGGTTCCTAGTCTTCCTCCTCGACTCAATGGCCTTGTAGTACTCATCTAGTGAAGTCTTACAACTCTCCACTCAGGGGTTGGATGCAGTGGTTCTCATGCAACTCTCCAGTTAGGGTCTCGGTGCAATATGCTATGTTGTGCTCCTGCACATGCCAGACCAAAATTTAAAATATATAGTTTATATATATGCTATGTCAACATATATTTTATATACAAAATACATATGCTATGTCAACATATAGTTTATTTTATTTTCTACAAAATATAATTTTTGTATGGTGGATTTTTGAGCTTATATAGTTGGGTTTCTCTTTCTTTATAATTTTTGATGATTTATTTCCTATGACATGATTTAATATTATCTACAGTTCGAGTGATTGTTAAAAAGGCTTATGATATGTGATGTTTAATCATGATGGATGTCTAAGAATTATTGATTGAAATATTACTTGACTAAAGATTGAGCTATCTGATATTTTGTCATTTAAACATCATGGAATAAATGCTTGCAATCAATGTCTTATTAATGTAGCCTACAAGGCTTCTTTTCCTAGTTTTTTTGGTCCTATTCTTGTTATGACTTATTTTTTTACATTGGTCTATTACAGTAATGGGGAGCATATCTAGTGAATCGATTCTTTCAGTCTCTTTGATTCTTATCCTTGTGCATAACGAGTTTTCTTCTATCTTATGATTCATTGATTGTTGGTTTAAAACACTCATTACAACTAACATGGATATGAATTATGATGTGGGTGTGAGAAGGGATTGTTGAATATGAAGGAATGGTTTAGGAAAGTACTTCTTAATCCAAATGAGTCATTTTATTGTCATGGAATGTGTTAAGACACTTTAAAATTAATAGATTCATTCTAGTTAATATTGACAGATCTAAAGCATGCCAAAGGCACTTCAGAGATATGCTATGACATAAATAAGATTGTTAAGGTGATGCCAATTCTTGATCCATTAGGGTAGGAAAACATAGACGCATTGGTACAAAAGGTTCCATTCAACTTGGAGGAAATGGATAATTACCTAAGGGACTAATTGGAGATTGGACCAAGTTTATATTATGGTACAAATAACTTGGGAAAAGGGATGATGAAATGGTTAAGTATGGGAAATTGTAGAGATAAATATAACACCAAGGGAAGAACACTAGAACTAATTTTAGCACTATGGATTAATCCAAGACTCAAAATTCCACTAAGAGGCATCCCTTACCTCTTAAATTAATTCCATAGGTGGGTTTATCCTCCAATATAGTGTCATTGGTTAGCTTATCATGTGAACTTTCGCTATAAGCAGGATTACCATACACTTTCATAACATGCATGACCTCATGTTTGAGTCTCAAAACCCTCCCATATCATCAACGCATGCATCTAGGATAACCATGTCAAGTTTCACTCCATACAAGCACAAATTGAAAAAAATTCAATGTTGGCCCCATTCACATGTCACTATGCGAGGTCAACATGAGGAAACACTATTTTTTTGGGAATGAAATAACCAAAGATATGATCAAATAATATCTAATCATAAATAGTCATAGAGTAATTAGGATTTTATCATATGGAAATTTCTAGGAGAGCTACAATAGTTGTAACATCATGAATTAACAACATTAAAAAGTACATCATGAATTAATTATGTAATGGCATAAAAATTAAAAAATATCATGAATTAATTATGTAACCATATAAGTCAAATATAATTCTATCAAGAAATCAATATCAAATAGGTAATATAATCTCATAACTCATACATTTTAATGTCATTGATCTTCTTCTATATCCAAATCTTTGTTTATATCATCCAATCCAAGATTCGACATTGTAAGGATTGGTCATATCATCATCATCATCATTGATATCAATTTTGATAATGTCATCATCTGCATGGATATCATCTTCATGAACATTAACTCCTACATCGTCATGATCTAGTTCCTCTTCTTCGACATCTTCGTCAGGCACATCATCAACTAATTTTGATCCTGATCATCATCTACATCATCTTCTAGGTCTTCGGTATCTTCTTCCACCACATTATACTTTACCGACCTTCCTCTTGGATCATGTCTAACAAAAAATGACCAACCCAGTTTACCTAGAACCTCTGAGTAAAATACCTGCTCACATTGGCTTGGAAGAACATAGGGCTCATTTCCAGCTCACTCGATCAACCTTGTATTAACCATGGTAAATCCATTATCATGTTCAATAACAGTTCTCTTGGGATCATTTTCATTCAATCATAGCCTGTACCATTGGACAATGAACAAAACTAATTTGAAGGACTTAAAGTCACACTTAGGTATATATCCAAAATCCCATAATATCAATTTTCTAAGACTTATGGATGTATGTCACTTCTAGATGAGACATTAGTCACCTGAAAGACTACAGTTATCCCAAAATCACAAGTTTTCTTTGTGTCATCCAACTTTTTGATTCAAAATTTATGACCATTGCACCACACAACCTAGTGGTGTTTCACTTGAAATATGTCAAAAAAGTAAAAATTATTGCATCGAAAAAAACTCTCAACATATATATACATCAATATAATTGAAAATAATTAAATAATATGGATGATTAATATATTTATATGTACCTATTTATCTCTTAAACCATATGCTAAATCAATTTCCCTTGGTGTAACATTGGAATCTCCATTACGATGAGCTTATTTAACCAATGAAGCCACACCCTCCCATGTTAATGTGCGACTAGGTTGTTGACATCGTTCAATCCATACCATCATCCAATCAAGATTTCTTGTGATGTACAATTGTAGTGCATCCCAGTCTCGACCAACTGTATAAAAAAAATGAAATTCACAAATGATGTATAATTAGTTAATTACCATGGTATACGACCTTAATTTATAATTGATGTACCTGAAAACCTAACATCCCACTACTAATGATCTTATTATCTTTCGTAAGAAACCTTTGAACTATATGTATCCAAGACCCATTGTTCACACATTTCAAATTGAAGAGATATAATATATCAGCCAAGTAGTATCTATGTCATCCCAATCATGTTTTATGTTTATATTGGTAGGATACAATATATCAACACAACAACTAGCAAGCTTCACTAATAAAAACATTGCAGGAATGGCCTGTGTGTGTTGGAAGTAGAATTTTCATTCAAAATTCTGATGGTCGTTTCATATGAAATAAAAAAAAATTCCTTAAAATCTATGTTTTTACCATCCACAAGGTCAAAATTTCCTTTTACTGCCTTACCGCAGCCTCATAAAGCAACTCACGGTAGCGCGGTGGGTAAAGGAAGTAATACACTGTATACTGCTATATCATGGAAGGTTGATGTCTTACCCATGGTAGAGCGGGGTCATGATTAATACTAATAGAGGGAACCGCTATACCATGAGGGGTTGAAATGAAGCCTGTGGTAGAGCAGTAAGCTAAGAACATAGGTAATAATGCACCACCATACCGCAAAGGGTTGGAATGGAGGTCACGATAGAGCGGTGAAATAAGAATAGAGATAAGGAGGAACTGTTATATCGTGGGGGGATGAAAAATGTCATACGGTAGTGTAGTAATCTGTCATTGGAGCATTAAATGAAGGCCAATCACATCAATCAACATCGGAGTATGAAATTAAACTCGGTATGAAAGATTTGAATGATGAATAACTTTAGATATGAAATTAATGCAGTATGATATCAAAATTTAACAAGGAAAATTGAGAATTCATGCACTCGTGCTAGTAGAAGTTGAATACAAGCAAGCACAAAGTACGACAGTGGAAGAATTTTGCAGAGCGAGCAAAATTCTGGGTAAGTCTACTTATCATTCACTGAAATTTAAATAATGGTGCCAAAGAAATCAGAGGTAGGAACTAAAAAGGAAGAAAAATTTAGTAGAATTTCATTGTAGTTGCCATTACTTGCCCTATTACCTAGTTTAGTAGATAAGGGTTCTAAGAAAGTCTTTAAGATTTATCTCAGGAGTGTAGGGACCCAATAATTAGATAGTCTGGGTGGAGTTTATATTGGTATTTTTATAGGAACAGAGATGAAAGGGTTCTAGTGTCAAACCCATGGACTTTTGACAAAGGAAAATTAGTTGTTCCTAATGTTTTTGTTGATGTCAAGCTAATCAGAGCCTTGTCCAATAGATATAATGACCCATAAAAAATGGTCAGACTTCCAAATGGTCAATGTCTAGTATATATCTCGAGGGAAGCTATAATTAGGTGTTTTGACCTAAACAGGAAGACTATCACTGAAATTGACTTGGGGAAGCTGGAGGAAGAATATAAAAGGTTGAAAAGAACCTATAGAACTGATGAACTCCCCTTACACATGAAAATGGGTGACAAAAACAAAGTCCTTCCCATTCACTCTTCAGACTTGAACCCTTTCCAATGTCCGACTTTCAGACCTATTTCAAAAATACCTACTATGCATTATGTCAAATTCTTGGAGTTGATGCAAAGGAGAATATGTCGATAGGGTTGATGAGAATGGCCATGATTATCCAACATCTTGAATCAAATATGGAGTTTGATTTTGCTTCATTCATTGAGGAATAGATTCATGAAGGTCTGTTATAGGTTAGGGAAGCCAAGGCCCCCATAACTTTTAGAAATTACTCCTTATTATGTCATTTGATTCTATCTCAAAATGAAACAAAATGGCCAAAGAGGATGAAATTGAGAACACATGAGAATGGAGTTATGCTCCTAGTACAAAATTGGTGTTATATTTGGGAAAATAAATGAAATGAAAGTGATTATGTTGTATTTAGGGATGATTTTGTCATTAGACTGATTGCTCAACTTGGTTTTCCTACACCAAGATTACCACAATCCCTAATGGATGTCATGAGACCCCTGCAATGCAGACCAGATCAAGGTTTTACACATTGGTTTTTGATGTCACAACACTCCATCATCAGGGTATATGGTTGTGATTAGGCCCCTCATATTTTACCAAAATTTGTGCCTAGCAGAGTATTGTTTTTAGAATTTATGTGGCAAATGCTCTGGATGGAGCATGATTTGATGAAAAATCATAAAAAAGGAACATTTCTACCTAATTTGATGTTATTTGATGAATTTCCAATTGGATAAGATATGTTGGAGGAATTGCAGAGATTTATAAAAGCTAATTTTTCTCTCAGATCAAGGAAAGAGAGAATATGTGATCTAGAAGGCCACATCAACAATATTAGAAGGACCCTACTCACACAGAGGGAAATAACACATGAATTTTATCTAGAAGAGGATGTAATAAGAAACCTGGTCTATTTTGTAGATGTGTTTGAAAGAAGGAAAAGATGGTTAATGATGATGATATAGGAGGATCAATAGAGAGGAAAAGATAAGAAGTTCAAGGGATTTTTTTGATGAGGAGCCAGATTTGTTGAAAATAATGCAATTAGTCCTTGGTAAATTTGATGAATTGTCTAAAAAGGCTCAAGAAGAGAAATCAGCCCCACTTCCTACACCCTAACCACCAACATCCATAGCCTCTACATCACAAACACACCTTCATCACCAATTCATTCATCTCCTCCATCTCAAACATATGAACCTCCTGCCAAGAAATGGAAAATTGGGTCACTAGTGGACTATGAGTCAAGTGATGAAGAACAAGAGGCAGTCTTAACTCTGGCTAAGATGAAAGAGGTTGTAGAGAAATAGAAAATCCTTGAGCCTCATGATCCCAAGATGAGAATATCAGAGGAGGCTATTGATGAAATGCATGATGATGAAAGAATTATTGCTTCCCTAAGTTTCATGGAGGATGATGAATTTATCCATACTAGGGAGTTCAAAGATTTTTGGATAAAAATGAAGATGAAACAATTTGATGATAGACTGAAAATTAACCTCATTGGAGTTGATGATTCGAAACATGCAAAAGTGCAGGCACAAAAAATGACAGAGTTAAATATTGACAATGTCAATATTACTCCTAAAGAAGCAAGGGAGTTAGTGTTGAAAATTAACATGCTCATTATACTAGGAATGGAGCTCTCCAAAGTGTTTTTGTTGGATCAAATCAGAGCTCAAGATGATCCAAAATGGGTTGCAAAATTTGATTCGGAAGAAGGAGTATCAGGGATAGGATATAATCCAACCACCCAAACCCTTGCCCTATGGATGAAACAAAAAAGCACAAGGAAGCCTAGGCTTCTATATGTGGTGTAGGAAATGAGAGGGTTTTCTTTGGTTAGAACTATGAAGGAAACTACTCCCATAGAAGCAACAACCATGACAATGCATTCAACAATGTTTACAAGAAATGTAGTGGAAAACATGGAAAAGAAGATGACAAAGTATGAGAAAAGACTCAAACTATCAAATGATGAGATAAATAAGTTATTCATTGAAAATTTTAGATTGAAACAACAATTGTAACAAGCCATAGATGTAAAGGGGAATGAAATGGTTGTATATCATCCACCTAATTTAGTTGAAGATCCATAGATTCAACAATTGAAAGAAGAGGTTGAGAAACTAAAGAATCATAATATGGATGATATCAAATGACACATCTTGAGTACCTTGGAGGAAATACTGAAACATAGAGTTGATGTTTTAAAAGAGAAAATAAGTGGATTTCACAAGGGCTTAAGTCATTTGGTAAAAGCTCTGGAACAAATAAATATTAATTCCCCTATCTTAGAGGAATTGTAGAAAAGATGGCATCCCACTTACCATATCTTAACCACTCTATGTAAAGCCACACAAAGAGATCCTAATGCACCCCTAAGGTTAAAACCTACCCAATTGCTAAAGGTGATGGTCAACTAAAGGATGTGGATGAATGGAGAAATGAATTTGATGAAATAGTTCCACAATGTTTGACACATATACAGGGTGATGGTAATATCAATTTGGAAAAATTTCATGCTCTACTTGATGGAATTATTGAATTGGATAATGGTTATACAAAGTTCGTTGTAGATGCCAAAAAAATTGCTCGATAGCAGATGGAAAAGCCACCTGTCAAACTTCACTACTGCACAGGAATACAAGTGGCTGAATGATTTAACCATAAGCAAGTGGTAGGAGA
This sequence comes from Sequoia sempervirens, assembly GCA_007258455.2. Classification (NCBI taxonomy): domain Eukaryota; kingdom Viridiplantae; phylum Streptophyta; class Pinopsida; order Cupressales; family Cupressaceae; genus Sequoia; species Sequoia sempervirens. Next base: position 475,780,682 of record VDFB02270651.1, read on the forward strand.
AATACCTCAGTTCAAATGAAGATTAATCACTATCAATGATGATTATCATAAAGTAAAAGCTTTGCACAGGTCTTTGGTGACTCAAACTTTTACTTGCAGATTATCAAAATTGTCATGTGTTAGTTGTTAATTGTTTCAATTATATTTTACATGTTAGTTAAGTTTTGTTATAAAAATTCATGTCTTTTTTTCTGAAACTTGTTGTCTCTCCTATAAATAAGAGAGACCAGAACCAAGAAAAAAATATTAAGATAGGAGTAGATAGAAGAAGTAGGAGAATAGGGATTGATACAATGTTTACATCATAAAGGACCAAGATGCATGTGTAAATTTTTTGATGAAGTTAATGGAAAATATCTGATTCGGTGGCTCTATGTTGGTATCAATTGTTTGTTAAGTTAATTGAAGATATTTCCAGATTGTCTCCATATTTAATATTAATCTATTGTTTAAATTGATATTGTTGCCCAATTTTCACCTATGGGCTCCTCAGGCAGGACAAATTGTGTTTAAGATGTTCATAAGGGCCAAATGGGACATTTGCATTGAGGATTAGGTCATGCATCTGATGACGTTTCACAAGGAGCTTAGTTGAAAGGAATGCCTCAATCAGTTTTGGAAAAAAAATCCTCTAAGGAAAGATTTCGCAAGACCTTTCAGATGTCTTGCCGACTGGTGGCTTGGCTCTTCCCATTCAAAATCCAAAGGGTGTGTTGGAACTACAAAATTTAGATGATTTTATAGGTTGTTCATGCTCGCAATTTTCCAAATAAGTCCCACCATGAGCATATTTTCCCCATGTTTGGCCATGTGGTACTATAAATTCCATCAAGTCTGAATACTTCACATTATAGTTCATATTAGCATAAGGTTATCAAGGTCTCCCCAACCCATAGTGCATTTTGTTGATAGGCGTCTGTGTTGCCTATTAGCAAGACCTCAAGGGTGTCACAATGATTGGAATTCATATGCAGGTACCTATTGGCAAGACATTAATCATTGTCCCGACGACTAAGAGTTTCCCCATCGGCATGAAGATCTCCTTCGGAGAAAGGTTTTAGCAAGATTTTTATGTCTCACTGACCTGCGGCAGAGGGATACACATATCAATGGGAGTTTTTTTTCTTCAGGGTGAAGTCTCAAAAAATTATTCATGTCTCACCGACTGGTGTGGATTGAGCAAACACTTCAACAAGAGTTGTGTCTTCGGTGTGTGGTCTTGCCGAGCGCTTTGTGTCTCGCCGACCACCGATAAGGATATACATCTCAGTGAGAAACTTTTACACCGGAGAGATGTCTTGGAGAGTGCATCTGGTTTTGCCAACAAAGCACAAAAGGATACTTCTCAATGTAACATTGAGTCGGTATGACTACAGGGAGGTCTTGGCGACAACAAGCATCAGCAAAAGGGTCTTGCCAACAGGATGGTGTCTCCCCGACTCTAAAGGCTCTCAGCAAAGGAGTTGAGTTCCCTATGACATCCCAGTGATAAAGAAGAGTCTTCTTGAATGAGATGAGCCTTTGCCAAGGTAGGGTGCCTTCAGAAAAAGGTCTCGCTGATGGCATAGTGTCTCACCGAAAGAAATGTTGAGCTTAGGTAGAGCGAAATTCATTCGGGGTGATGTCAAGGAACTCTTGCCGAATGCTGTTGCAAGGTCTAATCACATCAGGGAGACATGATTAGTGTCTCACCGACATGTGATCCAGTTTGAGTGACCTTTGACCACCTGAAGAATCTATGTGGCATCCATTCAACCAATCGGAGGGAGCCAATAACGAACCATGAGCCATTTGACTATTTGACTCCCCCCTGCAAAGAAGATCAACATAGTGAAAATGACGTGGACCTATTATGAGCTTAGGAGCATTCAAGGCATCTCAGCAAGGAGATTCGAAGATGAAAACGAGGACCCGAAGTTAATGTTGCAAAAGATCGTAACCCCTGAGGGTGATCTTTTACACCGACATGGACAACAAGGATACGCTTGGATGCATCATTAACTCCATTAAAAGGTCTAAGGGGCAGATTATTTCAAAGGAGGAATATTTTTGTAAGCCCTAGGGGCTGACATCTTTTGTATATAGGGCATTTTTTTCCTCTTTGTAAGGAGTTGGGATTATGCATTCCCATGAGTTAGTGATTTTTAACAATCGTTTCTCAGCTAATGTATGCTTTGTAACTCAACTGGAATCTCGAATATAACATAGAGTTTACCTTGGAAGCTAGTGTTAATGTTTATACTACTCTCATTTCTATATTTTTAGATTATGTAAGTTTTCAAATGTGTTTTCTAAGTATGCATTCATACCTTAAAGCTGTGAAATTAATCTTTCCTTCTTAAGATATGTATGTAGATCAAGCCTTTTAAGAATGACGCATAAGTCTAAAGAGGTTATGTTGAGTAAGTGAGACAGTTGCCATTAAGTTTCCCAGTGTATGTTCATCTTGTTTTCATTTCATGATTTCTTATCAATGTGGTGTATCACCATAGGATTTAATTTTCATTTTTATGCATTCTCCTTCTCCCTTTTCCTTACAAAATCAGTAGTTAGGTGATATTGCCAGTATAGGAAGCCAACCTTCTTTGGAGGTTGACCTCTGTCTACAAGAAACCCACATCTTTAGAGGTCTTCCCATGTTACACTGAGGTGTTGAACATCAAGTTCAATAGGGTGCAACTTCAGAGAGATAACAGATATATCAAGCATATTTTAAATTTATTAGTGCACATTTATTGTATATGTGTGGCATAATTAATTGAGTCTTTCAAGTAAAGATTAAGGTCCTGTTGATTATTCACATCAACTTAGGAATATTATTTTGGATTATTAAAGAAGAATCTGATAATTGCATCACTTCCTTTTTATACAAGTTATAAACATAGAAGTGCCAAATAGTTTGAATTATTTCCAATCATAAGTCACTTGTCTCTAATTTCTACTTGACTCCATATACCCAACAAAGCACTGGTCTTCACATTTCATCACTTAGTTTCATTTCATTTTAAACATTTTACATTTTTTATCTGAACATATTTCTTTGATATTGCTTATACAATTTATGCTAGATTAGTAGTACATCTATTCACTTTCAAATTGCCATTGTGAATAGACTTCTCTAGGAGGAATCACATAGTTCAAGTCTACTTCATTCACATTGGTAGACCCACCTAGGTCTGGAAGCACTTGAAGAGAAGAAGGTCTAAAACCATTTGGCCTTGTATGTTACCCTGAAATGTACCAAGAGTTTGAAAACCTCTTGAGGTATTTTTACTTGCATTTTTTAGAGCTAACAACATGAATGAGGAAGCACATTGTACAATATCGACATAGGCACATTGGATTCATACCGATCAGTAGAAGAAATTGGGCTGTATATTTTGATTAAAAAGGAACAAATAGAGAATGTAGTACCACAAGAAATGCATATTATCAAAACTCATGAAATTTTCCCCAACAAAATACTCATCGCCGGCCATCAAAAGCCTAACAAGTGACAATTTCGATCTCATATACTAGTTTGATGAAGATAAAATGCTCGTATCAGGGACACATTCTTTTTTCTACCGATGGGTTATTCAAGAAAGTTTAAGATAAACTCACTTGGGATTTCAGCATGAGGTACACTGATATATTTCATCAGAGGAACACATTGATATCAGAACAATAGAAAATGGATTGCTCGACAACACATCTTACATTGATAACATTTAGTCTGGAGAACATATCTCAAGTTACATCAACAAGGGAATAATCAAAGTAAGATGTTGTGATGACATAGTGGATAAAATAAGGCACTAGTAGTGAAAGACTTATATTCTAGAGTAATACAATACCAGTACTTTTCTATTTGTGTGTGGAAGATTCTTTCATTTGGACTAGTTCTCTATTGTTTCTTTTCAAGAAATTGAAGGCAATGTAAAATGTATTCTAATTAATCTCCATGACCATCTTATAATTACCTCTCACTTTCCTCAATCTACCTTTCCCCATTAGGTACTCCCCTTTGAATTTATTAATGGAGTTGGGATCCCAAATGTGATCTACATGGATCTTTGTTGTGAATTTAGGAAGATATTCAGTAATGTACACCATGGTCTGGTATACCATATATCCCTCCACCATAGAATCCTCAGGATGCGCTCTTTGTCTAACCAAATCCTTCAAAAATTTCAAGTGCCTCTCAACCATCCACATTGACCTTGTGTGTATAGATCCACACAATTCAATCTCCTCAACTTGGCGTATGAGGTAGTGTTCTTGTGCATTGAAAAATGTCAAAGGTAGACACTTTTGCATTTCACACATTAGAAGAGGAATTTTTCTCTTCCAATAATTTATATCTTGTTTATGGATTTCTTTAGATGACAACCATCTACAAGTGATTCAAAGCACAAATATGTTAATGAGATTTAAAAAAAATATACAATATATTACATAACAAGTAAAACAAATGTAAAATATAAGATCTATACAATGAATTGAACAAATATCGCTACTTACCTCATGTATTTTCCAAGATCATATATAACTTTCTTGAAATTGTTATCGAAGTTTTTTGGGAGAGATAGAGGTAAAATGTATTGCAATAGTTATAAAATGATCTTTTCATTATTTTTCCAAAACTAGTAAACATAATACACTAAAAAGTACATGCAGTATACAAATATATATAAAATATACAAAAATAATTACCTTAATGAAGGTATGCCAATCACGCGTCTTCATCCCTGACCCAAATTTACCTTTCTTTGTTATGATATTGTTTATTTTCACAACAAATCCTGTGGGAAATTGAATTTTTTGTATGACTTCTTTTATATCATTTCTTTGCTGCTCCGTTAATAACCAAGGAAGGGAACTTATATTAATTTCGTCTCCATCGCTATTTAATTGAATGACATTTTTCATTGCACGATTGGCTTCTTGAATGTCACTACAAATTTTGATTTTTTTTTCTTTGTCATGCCCTCCATCCAATATTTTCCATAACGTTTTTATTATATTCTTTTCGATATGCATTGTATCAAAAAAATGCACAATTTGTAGCTGCTCATAGTAGGGGAACCTACTAAATAATTTGGGATAACTTTTCTGTCCCTGTGGAAGCTGACCATCAATGCCTTAACAACCTTCATGAAGCATATAAGTTAAAAAAATTAACAACGATAATCATTGTCAATTGCAACATGAGTAAACAAAACACAATATAAAAATATAAATTCCAAACATATCATATATGATAGATAAAAAATTTGATGCGATGTATAACCTTGACGATTAATTCTATTATATTCCAACTTCCATAGGCGAGCTGTCATTCTTCATGGTTTTGATGTAGTCTCTTCTTTCCCATTGAAAATATGTTTTTTCGTAGTTCGATACTTATGATTTCTGTGGAGGAAGTGCCTATACTCATCAAACACCTGCTTTCCTAAACTTGTTGAATGACGAGATTTCATCTTTGGACCACAAACTGGATATGCAAATTTTCCCTTTGTTTGAAGACCTGCAAGATCATATATAATTGGATTAAATATGTCAATTTTTATAATTATATATAATGAATAGATTATTTAAAAACATGCATGATATCTACTTTATAAAATTAAATATTGTTAAAGTGTAGTCGAATGTTATAACATACCACAAAAATGTGTTAGCCCTGGGGCATCATGAATTGTCCATACAAGCATTGCATGGAATTGAAATTATCTTTGTCCTATTGGTCTAGAGACGTCATACATAGTGACACCATTCCATAGCTTTAGTAACTTGTTGATAAGAGGCTCGATATATACATTCATATCTTTAACTTGGTACTTACCTAGTTGAATGAACATAAACATTACATAATTATAATAACCATTTTACTGCAATATATATAAATTAATGTACATGACTATTAAATGAAAAAAATATAAGTCATTATGCAACAAATAAGACAAATGAGATGCTACTACGTTAAAGAAAATTGATGTAAACAAATACCTGGAACAATCATTTCCAACATTATGTGCTCCTCTTTACCGACATCCATGGAGGAATGTTATTTTTGATAGAAAAAATAGGCCACATTGAGTAAATAGATCTCAGCTCTCCAAATGGATTGACACCATCTGCTACCAGTGAAAGCTTAAGATTACAAGGTTCTTCTTTAAAGTGTGGCCATTTTTCCTCCATGTCCCTAAATGCAGAACCATCCACAGGCATTCAAAGAATGTCATCTCCACTTCTATTCCGTGCATGGTAATCCATAAATTGTGCTAAGCTTTCACACCTAAATAATCATTGCATATGTGGAATAATGGGAATATAACAAAGAACCTTGTGAGACACCTTTTTTGTTAGTTGATCTATTTGATATCTACTGATATGAAATTCTGGGCATTGTGTTGCAAATTCATGTTGTTTATGATATATAATATGATCATTGGGAAACACATCTATTGCTTGATACTCCATTCCAATATCTTTCATAATGGCAGATAAATATTGGTATGAGCATGGTAAAATATTTTATGGTTGTAACAAAAATTCACCTATCAATCTACAACAAAAAAATAATTTGTTAATATAAAGAATATTAATGGTACATATTTCATCCTTTATTTACTAGTGATGAACTAACAACAAAAATAGATGAAAAAAAATGACATATATGACATACCTTAATATCCATGAGATTGCTATGTTGGATAAACCATTCATAACCTTCAAGTTCACCAACAACAATACAGTAGAGAGAAGAGTTGTTTGGGAGCCTTCATAAAGGGGCTCGTATGTCTTCTCAAGTACAGGTAAATCATGAACATCATCAAAGTCATCTCGATCATCATGATCAGTTGCGCCACTAAATGTCTCATGGATCAATGTATTTGTACCATCATCTTCAACTATGTTTTCTGGTGCATGATCATCTTCTTCCATAGGATCATTAACTTCATCTTCTATATTCATAGCTCCATGTTCCTCCGATCACAAAACCACATTCTTCGGGCCATGATAATCCATATCATGTGCCCTAAGGCACCCCACCTTTATAATAATGATCAACAAAAATAAACCATGAGCATGATCAAGTGATTTTTTATATATATAAAAAATGTTAAAATGATATAAAAAATTACAAATTCAATCAATATAAAGACATATAATGAACAACTTACCAATAGACGATAATCATGCCCCCCTTCAACATGACCATGTTGCCTACAATGTTTCTCAGCTGTTGTGATTAAAAGTCTTCTCGTCTTTAAGCCCTTGCAATTATTGCAAGAACAATAAAATTTTCCATCACCCTTTCTTTTCAATCTAGCCCACAATCTAGCAAGTGTCTCTTCATTTTGTTCTGCACTAATATTATCTGACATGATTTTTCTTTACCAATCTTGAATATTTAGATCTTCAAAAAATATCAAACTCATACTCCAATAATTTTTAATCATAGACAGGTAACAAAATCTAATAACTCTGATATTTTGCACCAAAAATTTGGCCTATAACCTCCACAAACTGTCACAAGTATATCAAATTTGAAAGTATAGAAAATTTGCAAGTATAGCAAAGCACTGTCACAAGTATAGATAAATTGTCAAACTCACTTTTATTTATTAAAAAACATTCGTCGGAACCTTGAAAAATGCTAACCATATACCCATCAGCCCACAAATTGATGGAAGGGGATGCTTGACTTTAAGTGTATGTTGAAATAGTGACGAAAATCACAGAGCGTCACAATTTTGATGAACGTTGGGCATAAATTTTTAAAAAAATTGAAAATTTCACATTAAATACATAGGTACCCAACGATACATCTAATTATACATCTTTCGTCGGAAAGTTTTGTCGTATTTTGCAGTAAAATGAGTTAGTGTTGCAACAAGTCCTTTTGACTTGGGATAGATAAAGAATTCCACATTGACATATTTACATTCATCTTTTTCATGGATTCAATGATGTTGAAGGGTGTGGCAATGTTTAACTTTTGATGGGTAATTGCAACAACAGGGTTTGTCTGCAAGTGGGCTGGTTGTGGTTGGTTCCCAGGCTGTCCACCATCGATTCCTTGTGAATTTATTTATAAGATATGTGTGACTTGAGGATTGGAAGGGCCAACAAATTCCTTGTCTTTATTTGTTTCTTTTCCAATATCAAAAGCTCTCTTTTGGGCTTGGGTGTTGGCTGCTATTGGAGAGCTATCACTGTTTACTCCACAAAATTCCTCTCCTTGCCAATTTAGGAAGGTTGTGTCACTTGCAGGTAGCTCCTATTGTTGTGAAGATTCACCATTAGACATGTCTTGCATTCCTGAAACATTTTGAACCATGAATGCTTGATTGATGATACCATTTAAACATGTAGTTTGATTATGGACCTAGTTGCAACGATAACACTACTCATATTCTGCTACAAGGTTATTTTGAATAGGTACCATATCTCTGGATGCACTAATTGGAACTAGATTGTATGGCCGAAAAGGCCTTGGATTCAGATTTTGTTTTGCACCTTGAAAGTTTCATTGATATGGCTGCTTGTTAGCTTGAAATGAATGACTTTGACCCTGATTTGGAGGTTGCCAAGGCTTGAAACCTTGGAACTGTTGCTTTTGAATACTCACAAGCTCATTTCCAAAAGTCTAAAGTAGATTCTCAATCTTTTGTTGGCTTCTTTTTATCTCTTGTAACTCTTAAGATGGTCCTTTGACAACAATTTCTTGGCTAACATCAGCTGACAAAGGGGCTATTTGAGGTGTTGGAAAAGTTGTAGGAGGTTGCATATCAGGGAAAAAAGGCATAGGAGGCCTAGGGGAAATTCTTCCAGCTTGTATGAGGTTCTTTTCAGCCATTACAACTATATCATAAGTTATTGGTAAGGTAGTTCCACCCATTGACTGTATCAAAATAGAAACCTCACTATTTAAGGTCCTCAAAAAATAAAGGAATGCATACTTAGCTAGAGGCCTTGTAGTTTACAGAATTCTATCCCATGTTCTTTAAAAATGGAAATTGAAGTCTATCATTCGTTCATGAGGAGCTCTTTTAATGTGAGTCAACTGTTCCACTAATCACAAGTTTTCATTCTTGTCCTCAAATTGCTTGCATAATACCTCTACTAGCTCATCCCAGGTTTTGATGGAATTTATTGCTAAACTCTTGAATCATTGGAGTGCTTTCCCTCTAAATGATGCTGCTAGCAGCCTCAAAGCAATGTTTTCTTGAGTTATATGATGCACTGAACACATATTTGATATATCCTCAATGTGTTCAATTGGTGTGGTATGATCTTCACCTGAAAAATATGGCACAATTTTAAGGGAATCCATGGGAATATCATCATGTTGATCCAATTGCAGTGGGATGCCTCTATTAAAAATGAAAAAAACTTGATTCCTTGGAACAACCATAGTTGGCACCAAGGTTTGCTGCCTCACAGGACTTGAAATTATCACTGTAGGTGGAGTTGAAGTTGTATTTCTTGATGAAATGACAATTTTCTCTGTTAGTCTACCTCTCCTTCGGGGTGGTGACAACTGCAAATAATCAAATGAGTTAGAGTTTCCCCTTGTCTAAAATTTTTTCATATGCTGCTACAACACTGGTCTGCTCCTAAATTCCACATTCAGAGTCACCAGATATGCTTATGTGACCTCTTAAAGGTTGAAGAATTGCTAGTTGCATATCAAAACCAACACACAGATGTATTTTTCTAATCTGGACTGATTAGAAGTGTCCCAGTGAGCGTGCCAAAACTATTAGTGATCCAAATCTGCACCCATTATGCCAAGCTGTGAAAGAACTCGACATGTTTGGATGTAACATGGGACTGCTTTTAGGTTGTGGGTGTCCTATTTTGAAAGCATACCTCCAGATTATAGGCTAGCTCCCCTTTTGATGTCACCTAACTAATGATTTCTGAGGAAAAGGGTAAAATATTCATAAAAATGAACATTTAACTAAAACTACCTAGGGTGATACACCAAAAAAAATGACTAAGACTTGTGAACAACCTATTCACATTCAAAATAATGACATAAAACCTTATTAACACAACTCATTTTACATGCATTCTAGCATAAGTAATTTATAAGGAGGTTTTAAAGTAAGACTCTTAGAAGGAAAACAAGAACTTCACAACTAACAACACTTGGATTAACTAATACAACGTATATCCTGTAACAATGCATTTTCTACTAAATAGGTGCTTAACCATGAGATAAGATTACAAGGAAAGGTAAATTTCAAAAATAATCTAATCAATCACTAACAACACACAGTAAAACATGAAATGAGAAGGTAAATGTTCTATTTTATTGATTCAAAGTACTCAATTGTCATTACAAGTCCATTTGAGTTACAATACTGCTCCTGCTAAAAAATATAACTTCAAAGCCAAGCTATCACTCTGCTGGAAAGAAAGAACTAACTTCAATAACAAAGATTGAAGTTACTTAAGCAAAAAACAACCAACTCCTCTCACACAGGTCCCTCTAGAAGGTTCTATTTGGATGCAGCAGAAAAGGCCAAAAAGAACCTTCTAGAAACCCTCCAAACTGTCCTCCACATGAAGGAAAATCAAGCCAAGTCAATAGTCACACTGAAAATGTGAAAAAAATGCCTCCAAACAGCCCCTCTTCCTCCAAAAACAATCAAAACAACCTCTCACACATCCCTTATGTTTGTCAGTCATCATTGGTCTCACACACATGTGTTCAACACATTTGACCCACACCTTTGTTTCTTTTTTGAAAACAAAAGACTCTAATATGCATTCAAAATAATAACTTGACTAAGTGATTCATAATACACCACTTAATCAAACTATTTTGTATTTTAAAAAAAAATGAAAAAGGTTCCCACCACCTCTTTGAATTACATTACATTTGCATTATAAATGACATAAAATAAAAGTGATTTACAAATCACTTAAATCATGCCTTACAATTGACAAAGAAAATGAAAAATAATGATACTCTTAAATGCTTGTAAAAGCATTAAGAAAAAGCCAAATTCCTCCAAGGCATTTGATCAATTCTAACTTACCTCCACTTCTGCACTTGAGAGTCAACCATATGTTCAACACTCTCTTGATTTTCAAAGACAAACAAAAGGCCCAATATTCGGCCTATATGAGCAGAAGGGACTCCACAAACTTTGGAAGGCATAATTAAAAGTCTTCGAGGCATTATATGTTTGAAAGGTCAAAGACACATGGTTTGGGGACTTAGCATATTTTAAAGCAAGGCACATGATGTTCAATGTGAATATAAGGAAAAAATCCTAAGTTTTGAACCTCACCACTCAACCCACATAACACATTAAAATGTGTTTCATTTAAAAACAAAAACAAGGAAAAAATCCCATCAGCCTCCACCATAGGGTTTCCAACCCCAAACAAAATATATGGAAAATGAAAAAAGGCCATTCATTTGTGATTTGAAGGTTTTGGAGGTCGACACTCTGCCGCCATGAGGGTTTCTTGAATGCTCAGAGAATATAATTTCTGACTAGTTTTTTGGCATTTTCCTTGATGAAATCTACATAAAATAATAGGTAATTCATTTTTGTGAACCAAAAATGGTTTCTCCACATCTTTTGAAAGCTATTTTGTGAGCTAAGGCAACAACCATAACATATTTCTGACCTTTTTTTTGTTTCATTTCTCTTTTTCTGTTGTTGTTCATCCTTCCTTAGCTACCATTGGTGATTTCTTGAAGCTCGAATGGAACTTTGAACATTGCAAGAAAACGAGCAAAAAAGCTCAGGTAAGCACCACCAAACCCACTCCTTTCTAACTTTTGGCAAATAAAGCTCATTTCGAGCCTCCATACTTAAAGAATAAAGCAAAAATGTCAATTTCCCTCTGAATTGAAATTAAATTCAAGAAACCCCATGTGGGTTTGTTGCTTTGTGAAGAAAATTTGAACATTCAGGCTATGACCATAGAGAATAGACTAGGATTTTGCATATTGTTACTTGCTTCAAAATTTTCATGATAGCTTTGGAAATACTTTTGTATTTGCAATTTTTTCCACAAACCCCAGGTGGATTTTTGATGTGAATAAAAAATCATATTTCTTTGCTGCATCCATGAATGTATGCATTGGTTTTGTCAATGGATTTTTCTTTACTCACTTCCTATAGAATGTTTCCATGAGATATTTAATTCAATTCCTCTCAAAAAATTTGTGTTTGCAATTTAAGAAAAAAAAAACCCAACTGGGTTTTTCCTATTGAGAAGAGAACTTGACTTGAGAAGACAACACTCTTTGTTTACCTCTGTATTTGAATTTTATAATAAAAGCACAAGGTGGGTTTCTTCATTTTGTGAAAGAAAACGACCTTACTAGGCTGCCATGACACATTGTCTAAATACTATCATGAAAGTTCTTTTTTTGCATCTCTGAAGTTGTATTTAGGATAAACCCAGATGCATTCTATTGCTTTCTTGTATTCTACATTTTCTTATAAAACCCCAAGGAGGTTCCTTCACTTCATGAAGAAAATATTTCTCCCAACCACGACCTCTGAAAGGAATGAAAAGGGTTTTTTGCATTTTCTATTTTAGTGAAGCCTCTCATTGTGTACCTCTTTCTTCAAAGAACCTTCCCTATTATTACCCTCCTCCAACCATTGGCTTGTTTTTACTGCATTAGATGACAACAAACAATAGTTTTTCTAATTGGGGTTAAGACTGTGAAGTGAACTTTGAATCTATAACTTGCTTTACCAACAATGAATTTGGTTGTTCAAGAAATTACAGAAATGCATCTTTGTTTGATTGCAATATTTCTAATACATCAAGAAACTTTTGGACCTCTAAAGATGTAATTTGAATCACAAAAACCCAAATGGGTTTTGTCAACGTGCAAGAAAATGGATTTTATCTTATGAATGATGATAGGATTTCTCAAACCATGTTGTGATAGTGCTCCTTGAAAATGGATTTTGGCCATTATGTCTAATTGTTGTTTCATATGACTCATGATTGTTGTCCTTCTACTATTTGATTCCTTTTCATGCATGGTCTTATGTCTTTTCAGGACCAAATGTACTTAGCCCTTAATGTGATTATCATATAAAAGAAAGATTGTTTCAGTAAGCAAAACAAGGTCTGCCTTTCTTTCATAGTGAGTGAACACTGTATCCTTACATTCAGAGCATATGACAGGGCTATTACACAGATTTGTGGCTTCACTAATAATCTGCCCCACTTCTCTTGTAACAATGTGGACATTTTTATTCAAAAAATGAGAATCCTTCTATATTCAAGAACACATCTACCTCAAGATGATGCACACACACAACACTCCTGTGCCCCTTTAATTTATGTTTCTTGTTTTCACTTTAGATTATCATTCTGCTTGAGTGCTACCATGGAAAAGTGTTTGTGTTTTCCAAATGCAACATTGGAATACTAATCCCACTTGTAATCCATAGCAGCTTCCTATGTTTATGCTTTTGTTAGATTAGCAAGGTTTTCATGCATGTTTGCTTCACTTGTGAACAGTATCATGAAATGTCAACACCATAGATGTAGAGATGACCCATGTTTTGCATTGAAACTCCAAGCTGGAAACAACTTGAGTGGGGATCTTACTGCCAATCATGGCAGTCCTATAGCATTCTTTGGCACTAAACTTTGAAGAATAATTCAAGACATGATAGATTGCATTACTGTGTTACACTTAATGCATCCTTTGTTGTATCAAATGACTGAACTCATTTGTTGATTCTCTCTTAATCATACTTGCCTTTCCTTTAAATAAAAAACCATTTAAATTTGCTGAATGACAACAACCTATTGACCTTTTGAAACAAACAAACATATGAATAGGAAGATGCTTATCTTAGATACAAATGAGAATGCATGTTCAATACCTTATTTCTCACTGCTTGATTCCTTTTTCTTCTTCGAATGTTTGTGGCAGATCATTTTTCCATGATTGCAATACTTTTGCACTTCCATTGTATGTTATTTCTATCGTTCTACTCATAGTTGTTTGTAATGCATTGTCCTCATTCTAAAGGTGCCTAGCTACAAATAGTGACAAGGCCACTCTATTTGTTTCTTTCACTTCCCTCTCTTATTATCATGAAATTTTGGATTCAACCTTCATTAAAGCATATGTTGTTCGTGTTGTTTTCATTTCATTTTCCCAACAAAACATACTAGAGTTATGTTATTGGTCTATGAGTCCACATATTCAGCTCTTTTGATGGGCTTCCATCTAAAATCTTTATGCTTGCGTTTTCCTACATGATTGTGCTTGATGTAAATGAATCATCTTCACTGTTTGATACTTTTCAACATGCTTGCTTTAATCTTCGTTGAATGTAAGTGGTTGATCATTTGAATGTAAGCTCCATTGTGTACTATCTTGCATCACTTTAACTATTAGCAGTGCCTTCAAATGTTCAAGTGTTGGCCTCATTTGTGAAACAGATATTTTTACATAGGTCTTTTGATGATCATGCTTAGGGGCTGCTCCATTGGAAGACACTGTTTGCTTGGAATGAATTTCATTCATTGTTCCTGATAACACCATGGTTGTAGCTAATGTAGGTGGCAACTTCACTTTGTTAATTGGATTCTCAACATTACATTGTTATTGTGAAGTGAGTTTCTTCCATTTTATTCATTGATTTCTTTAACACAAGGTATGCACTATAGGGGTATTGCATTATTTTGACCTTAGAACCTTTGTTGCCCCATATCATACATTCATTGTTGATGTCATGTAACATGAGAGGTAGCATGCATTCTTCCTTTAGGACTGCCCCAATCTTCATGGTTTCCCTAACAAGTGCTTGCTACCCCCAAAGGTTTGTTACTTGGTCTTCACAAACATCTAAGTTTTCTTGATCTTGTGCAACAACAACACCATATCCCCACTTTAATCTTAGTGGGCAGACACATGTCACTTATGTTGGTGACCTGAAAGCTCACTATCCTAGGTGATGTATGGTTGTCCAATAGGATTGAGTTGAGATGAACTTGATAGTACCTTGAACTGTTCCTTCTTGCTGCCCCATATGCCTCATGATGGCTTCAGGCATGCCTTGATTTCTCCTTCATTATTTTAAGAGATGCATAATTGAACTTGATGCATCTTTGAAATCATTTGCTTCATTTAATAAAATTGATCATGGATGCACTTAAGATGATTGAAAGACATGTCCAGAAAAATGTACGTTCCTTTTGACATGATGGCAGCCATATGACTGATTCATTAGTAAAAGATGAAGTATGAATTCTTGACAACTCACATTACGTGTTGCATCTTTTGAATCTAATAATGAAAGTTGATCAACTGGTGTGATTCCATATTGATTTAATGCATCAATAGCATGCTTGTCATTGATTTGATCAAGTTTCTCAATTTCCTATCCCTTTTAAAACATTAGAGGGAAACATGTTGAGATATACCATCGTGGGAGCCGCATTTCACCCCACATGTTGTAATTAGTTGAATCAGAACAGTAACAAGACTTGTCCTAAATCTGCACAAGGAATAAACAGTTAGATAAACAATGCATACCATAGGTGTGTTTGATTACTCCTTTTTTGTTTCCATGGACACTTATGGTATGTTGCTATTTTTAATGCTTGTAGACATTAGATTAGACGTTTATGGGTGTTTTACATATATTTTGATCAAGGACCTTTCATTTCTCTAACAACACTATTTTTATCTAATGTAGGAAACCTAGGAGCAGTGAGGAGGGTGTAAAATGAAAGTAAAGTAGTAGGATGGATCGAGATGATGCAAGGCCAAGCCAATGGGATTCGTCATTCCACCAGGAAATGACAAGTCCCTTTTCATGTTATATATATGCAATTTATTTTTTTGTTATCTATATGTGTATAATCTCTTCTCTATAAGCATTAGGATAGATAGTCCCTTGGCTTGTGAGGGACATTATACTCTCATAATTATTAATAAAGATTACATTTGCAATACATATTGGTTCTCTTTCTTATTGGTCTGTAATTGCAAAAATTGGACTAAATGCAATCTGTTTTGACAATCTCTTTTATGCACATTAATGAACTTTGTAGAATATGATGTATCTTTTAATGTTTGAATGAAAACACAAAAGAATAAACACTAAGTTACCTGATTACAACTGAAAGCTAAAAATCAGGTAATGGTACCACTGGCCTCCACATGCTCATGAATGCTAATTCCTTTAGTAGCTATTGACTGTGCCCAGGTGACTCGTGAATGAGGTACATAACTCTCCTTGGGGGCATTTGTGGCTTTATCAAGCTCATTAGAATCATCACTCATTGGCTCGAGATCCACTTTAACCTCACCCTCTAAGTCATCTAATCTATCTTCCACCTTTGTGTCTCCACCGACTACCTCCTCTCTCTCATCTCTCTAACATGGAAGAGGTCCATCATTGCCCATGGGATGATCTTGAGGGAAGACATGCATTGATTGAAATCTAGCCCATGAATGCTCATAGGCTATAATGGTGCCTATGTCATCCAAGTATGATGTCAGGGACACGTCATGATCCTCGTCATCTGAGTCACTAAAGTCCACATCATTCACTGTGGGATACCGAATGTCTCAAGTTTGGAGAAATTGTGTGTTGATCTCAGGTAGGTGGGTCGAGGCCTTGGTGGTACTTGGATTTGTTTGAATAATATCTACACCTGATCATAGTAAAATGGCATAACTATGTAGCCATGTTGACCCAATAAGAGCCTATCCTGCTGCATCGAGATAAGCTACCCTGTGTCATTTGGCCATTGGGATATAGTAAGGTAGGGTATCCATACTACCTCCTCCTCCTCTAGATAGTCTACTGAATCTGCCAATATAACAAGTCTCCAATCTCCTAGGCCCATCTCAAAGTGTAGCTGAAAGCTTGTGGGTACCCCAAGGCTGCTACTATGAGCTATCCTATAGGCTTTGTACATGAGATATGCTCGAAGGCCCACATCTTTAGGAGTTTACAATGCACTATACTATCCAAATCTCCATACATGAACCACTCAAGATCATAGTAAAGGTGATTTAGCAGGTTGCGACCCCATGCATACATAATCTGATGCCACTCCATCTTGTGGATAGTGTGAATGAGAAAACCATCTAGGTGTGTGCCTTGCCCATCAGGAGCAAGCATCAATGCCATAGTAAAAACCATGATCCACCACATCAGTGGTGAGTTTGCATGCAAAAGCCATTTTATCTCCATGTGTGGCCCAATCTTGGTCACCCTAATGGAATGACCGATGCAATACTTGATATCTCAACACATCTGTGTGTGTGAATGGTCCTCCTCAATGTGGATTTTCTTACCTCGGATGGGTAGTCTAAAGTTACAATGAATATCCTTAAGTTTCACTGTCATATCTCTAGATGGTAGATGGAATGTGGAGGTATCTATGTCCTATCTCTCTACCAATTACATCGACATGTCATCATGTTATATCATTGGTGGCATAGTATAGATATAGAATAATCCTATCTCACACAAAGTATCAATCTCCTTCATGGTCAGTTGGGTAACCTACTCCCAAAGAAATTAAAATAGTTACCTTTAGCCACCAATGTGTGTAAGGTGGGACTTGGAAAAGAAGAAAGAATTCATCAATAACAAGCATAAAAATCATCATCAAAAATTAAAAATAATCAAAAGTTGCTCTAGGACACTTGGGACAATTTTGGAAGGGGGGGTCTTGGACACTTTAGTCATTTTGGGACGCTTTGCAAAAAAATAGGATGCTTTGTGACATTTTTGGATAGGGTCCTAAAACCTCCTAGAAATACGGTAAAAAATATATAAAAGTAAAAATTGAAAGATAAAGTAGAAAGCAATGGACTCATAGCATCCTAGAGCACAACGAATTCCACCTCGTCTCTCAAAATGGTCAGCCTAGGAGGCTATTATGGTCATTGGCTCGACATTATATCTCACTCTACAACAAGGTAAATTCTCAAAAAGGTAAAATTTAAAATGAAAGTTAGAAATGTCATTTTCACTCATATATACTAAAACTCTATTAAAGAAAGCATATTCTATTCTAAGCATATTTCATTGAAACCAACATATTAGGGGCTAGCAAATTTCGTTTTCGATGCCATTTGTTGCGTTGGATTCATAGTTCCATCCCTAATCTTATTCAATATCTTTTAGTATATTGTGATATATAGTCAATACCCTATTTTAAGCATTTACACCATCACTCAAAGTAATTTAATGTGGTCAAATTGCTACCTTGATTCCACCTCCATAAAACAAGTAGAATCAGGAGGGCATACATCTACCCTTGAATTTGATTCTCTATAGAAGTTTGATTTTGAATGACCAACAAATTGGTTTTGCAGATGACTACACTGGGGGCTTCATTCTCCCTCTTTGTGAAAAATCCATATGAGTATCCTTTGTATAGTATGATCTAAGTATTTTAGCTTGCATATGCATGTAGTGTCATATGACCACTAAAGTGGGGGCTAAATGAAAATTGTACTCCTATGTGATAATACAATTTTACGCTTAATTTGGACCTATTTTAGTGACCTCAATTTTATGCATTTTTATCCTTCATAAATATGCCCCTAAACTCCTTTATTATGTATCCCAAGGCTTATTTTAAATATTTTTTGACATTATCAAATGCATTTAATTAATTTAATACCCCAAAATTCAAAAATCCTAATAATTTCTAGGTCAGGACCCATTCACCCTTGGGAGAATGGATCCCCTTTAAGATCACAAATTCAAATTTTAAACATGTTTTTGGCGGAATCTTAAAGTCCTAAATTCAAGTTTTAAGTGTCAGATTTCAAGATTTAATAATTGAGAAATTAGAAAGGAAGCCTATAAAGACTAGTCTTTTCACCATTTTGCACTAGGTTGAGAAAAATATCAAGAAATTATTCACAAGGTTTTCCTTTAAGGTCAAGGAGAACATTCAAGCAAGAAAAGTTGAAGCCTTGGAGCAACATTTTCAATTTTTTTTGGTCTTCAAGGTCATTTTGTGAGGATTGATCAAACATTGTTCATGATTGAGGATTGATGCCTATGGTGGATCATGATGGATTCTAGGTTTTGGGACACACAACTAGCCATTTCCCTTGATCCAATACTTGTTTCCTAGTGATCCCATCTTCTATCTTCACTCTACTAGTTGCCAAAATCAATGTATAATAAGATTTTTGATCTATTAGGGTATTTGACTTCTCCTAACTAGGTCTTGTGTTCACCATTCAAGTTAATTTAGGGATCTTATTCTAACACACTTGAATAGGGTTTCTTTGCATCCTAGCTCTTAAAAATATTAGACACACTTAAGATTAGGGGTCACACACATTTTCAAATTCTAGATCTATATTTTTCATCAAGGGTTAATTACCAAACTTGGGTTTGACTGAGTCAAACCCCCATACAAACAAACCAATTTTTTAAAGTTTTTGATGCAGGTACTGATCCGAGAGCAAGGATTGAAAGGTACAAGCTAGAAGAGTAGATCAAGAGTTACAAACCTAGATTACCCATTTTCCCTAGGGTGAATGAGTCTCAGAGGACACTCAACATGAGCATTTTGGTGAAAAGTGTAAAAATGCTTAACCTTCTCAGATCTGATAGAAAGTTTTAGGTTTCATTAGATTAAGGTTTAATTTAGTTATTTTAAGTGTTACTTTGCATTTTTGGGTTTATTTACTATTTTTAGTCTTTCTCACAAAAAGTGTTGTCCTAGTTAGTTTACCCCATCCTTAGTTATAAGGAAAACAACAAGATATCCATCAAGGTTGACTCACCTAAGGGTTGAAAGTCAATCTTGTCCTAAGATATCTCTTTTTCCTAATGAAATAAGATAGGTGAATTATATCCCCCTTTTTGTCATCACTATTGATTTACACCAATTTTCTTATGTTTCACCTACCAATGAATGGATAGCTAAAACACCTATTTACACCAACACCCCCCTTAAGTGCAACTTAGGAAGTATTTTTATGCAAAGATGGTTCCCAACTATGATACCAATTTTTGAGCTAAAACTCATATGGACCAACCAAGACTCAAACCTAGGACCTTCCATTTTCTATTAGAGTGCTCTACCAATTGAGCTACTAGTCCCTCTTTGGCCATCCCATTGATAGTCTAGGTGTGGCTTACTTACAACACCCCCCGTTAAGTCACATTGCTGGTGCTTGGGGCTCCTAGCTTGGATCTGATACCACTTTTCAAGATAAAACTCGCATGGAGCAACTAGGATTTGAACCTATGGCCTTACATTTTCTATTGGAGTGCTCTACCAACTAAGCTACTAGCCCCTCTTTGGCTAGCCCATCGTTAGTCTAAGTGTGGCTTATTTCCAACACCTCCCTTAAGCCACACTGCTAGTGCTTGGGGCTCCTAGCCTAGATATGATGCCTTGTAGGAGTTAATGGTGAACTCCTCAAAACCCGAAGATCACCTACAAGACAACAATAAATTCCATAAGAGAGAAATGGAAAAAATATCACGAGCTATGATTATGGATGCAAGATTTCCAAATTGAATATTTGATGCATATATGATGCCTTGCTTATAAAGGAAAATTATGAGATAGGATTAGAAAAGATCTTGACATGTTTCTTAATCCTATATAATGAGACAACTACCTCAAAAAAATTTAAATGACCTAGGACACAAGCATTAAATACCAAAAGATAAGATAAGATCTAGTGACAACTAACACCACCTAGAAAGATTCCCTCTTATGACTTAAGTGTACTTAACATGTAAATAGTACCTAGTAATGACTAGATAGATAAAATACCTATTTATACCAACACATTTTTTTATCATATCTAGGCTTAGAGGGCCATTTCAAGTCTTCTCTTATACTTTATATTATAATATAGATGCATTGGGGGAGACATTTACCATGCCTTATTTTGAGTTTTTTGTGATTATTTGGCATGGGAATAGGCTAAGTTGACACAACTGGATTCACTTTCTAGTTCTAAAAACCATGCATCAGCTACACAGTCATCCAAAGGGAAGGAAAGAATACACAAAATTATAAAACAATATTCATCAAGTAATGATATTTCATCCAATACAAAATAGAATTCAAAATATAAACACCAATCCACTCCTAAAAATGATAAATCTTCTAAGCCTAGCGAGTCTTCCTCTAAAGAAAAAAAAATATCTAGAGAACCTTGTAGTTTTTTAGAAAAGAGGGACATGCAATTACTATATTGTAAGAGACTAGAGGCTTTAGACGAAGCCATGCAACAACACACCATTTAATCATCTAAGTCTTCTTCCACTAGTATATGTAAAGGACAAAATATTTTTGCACAAGCTTTATTTTCAATAGATAGTTGGATTTTTGACTCTAGAGCCTCACATAATATGAATCATTCATATGATCTTCTTGAGAATATTTCTAAAAGTAGTACTTCTTAGATTGTAGTTGGTAACTCTTCATAGATTCTAATTTTGGGGTCAAGGATAGTACAATTAAAAAATAGTTGCATCGAGGATGTTCTATTTGTTATTAATATTTCAACCAATATTTGCTTCATCTATAAGATATTTTATTCTAGGGATGGGAAAACAATTGAGTTTTCACCACATAATATTATTATTTGAGAACTTCATAATCTAGATATATTTTTTTCTTTAGGTAAAGTTGATCATGTGTCTAAATTGTTGACACCCTTGTTTGATGTGTCTTATCTTTGCTTTGATACTTCCATGTTATGCACTTGACCTTATTCACCCTTTTTTGATAACCAATTTGATAAAATATTTAATGAATCCCCTAAGTGTCAAAAGGTGAAAAAACTCATGAAAAATCAAGTTTGGGCTCTATTTTCTATTTTCCTTAATTTTTCATGACTTTTCGAGATATCAAACTTTTAGGGTTATCCATACTTGCATGCCCTCCCTATTGATCTTGAAAACTCACTTGTGCTCTTGTAAAACTCATTTGTGTTAATCTTTCAATGTTTTGGAGTTTCACATCCCTATGTCCTTATCAAAATTTTCATCCTTGGTGTGCCTTTTCTAAAAGTTTTCATTTCCCCTCTAAGTCCATCTACTTTATTAGAGTATTGAACTTTCCCATACCTTGATGCCTTTCCTAGCATGAGGTATAAGTTCCTCTCAATCCCTAAAGATTGATAGCCAATAAAATTCTTAAGTCCTTTGTATTAATCTATCAGGATATTAGACTTCCTCATCTATCCACCCATCTCTTGGTATTTGTTCCACCACATCTTCATTCCCCAAACCCTAATCCATAAAAACCTAAAATTTTCTAAGTGGAGTCAAGATTTTGGAGTTCCCTTATTCAGTTACCTTTTTCCATTTATCCCTGAAAAATCCCAAAGATTTATCTCTCCTTTGTTAACATCTATTGGAGTTAAAATTTTAGTCATTCCTTAAATGGGGTTTTAAGGAATGATAGTTGTGTTTACCTTCAAGCTTCCATGTACATGTGCATAATAATAATAATAAGGGTTATTAAAGCCATATTTAAAAACACTTTTCCTTGTATACTTTTCTATTATAGGTGTATGGCCTTATATGTTAAAACCAACACATAGGTACATTATGACAAGCAATATTGGGATACACTATATAGTGGCTATGGTTTGTAGCAAGGTAATTGTTCAACCCTTGTAATATCATTTAATAATCACCTTAGGTAAATCTACCTTGGCCTTGCAGAATGAGAAGTGAAGGAGGTCTTACCCACCTTAGAATTTGGTCCTTAGTTGCCTGAATTGAATATAGATTTTAAGGAATTCTTCCCAAGTTTGACATCCTTGACACTTGAAAATTTATCCAACCTTAAGGATTTGTGAATTTACAACTTTCAGAACAAACAAAAATTGTACAAGTTTTATGGTTTTGGGTCATCTAATGGTTCAACACACATTGCCCATGTAGATTCCTTGAGTAAAAATTGGCATGAATACTTTGGTCATGTCAACTATAAGTATCTATATCAATTGAGTACACATGGATTGTATTGTCTTCATAAGGTTTCATGCACATATGGCAGTTTTCAAGCTTTCATTCTTAGAAAACATCACAAAAAACCTTTTCCTAAGGGAAAATTCCATCATGCTTTTAGGTTGCTAGAGTTGTGTTGTGGAGTTTTTGCACACACACCCTACTGAAAGCAGGGACCCTCTTTTGCTTTCATTCTTGGTGTTTTGGCCCTTTGATTTTGAGGATTTACCTTGCCTTGGAATGAGCTTAAGTGTTTATTTGGATTGCCTAAGTGATTCCCCTAAGTTGCACTTTGAAAATCTTTAGTTTTGAACAAATTTTAGGTTTTTACTTCATTTCAAGATTTTTTGTTCCATTTGGATTTTCTTGGATTTCACTCAAAGTCCGACAAAGAGACTAACACTACAGTTTAGGAAATTTGGGACTTCGTGGAATTCTGCATGGACTGGATTTTTTCGAGATTCCATTTTACCGTCGAGTTTCTGAATTTCTTTAGCCTATCTTGTCTACAAAATTAAAGTGCCTATGTATTATCTTTGTAGCATGAGTGTGGTCAAATTTAAGGGGATTTCACATCATTTTCTCTCATCTTTCATTGTGTATCACTCTTGCATCTGAGACTTGGTGATTTGGGCATTTGATTTCTTGATTTTCTTGCTGAGGCAATTGGATTTCTTGCATTTAGTTTGATTTGGTTGCTAGGGCATCCGAGCTCACTACTCACTTTCGTCGTGGTCAAATTTGATTTACTTATGGTATGTAACTATGGTACCTACCTTTGAAATGTTGATGATTGATTGTCCATGGCCATTTTACGTCCATTTGGGAACTCAATTTTGCATGTTTAACGATTAACTGATTCAAACTAGGGTTGTGTTTGATGTTTGAGGATTCTTATTGCCTATCTTATATTCTGCCCTAGTTATACAGTTGGATTTTAGTGATGCTCCGAAATCTAAAATGGTTCCCATGCCTTGCCCCATTAGTTAATGTTTTAGTTTGGTTCGTTGTTGAGTGTGTTTGAGCTCTATCCAGGTTTAATCTGAGCTGGTTCCTTTCACCTATAATGGAGGTTTCAATAGTCAAATCTAGGGCATCATTGATTTGTTATGAACATTCATCATTTAACGCCTTAGGTAGTTTTGATCCAAAGGGGTTGATAGGAAACATGAATTAGATTCGAGTTGAGCTCAAGAGATTTGAGATTCATGGACATTTGATCATATCAAAAAAAAAATCAAACGTAGTAATAGTTTTTCAGTATTCTGAGGACTTCGCAGAATTTCCGCATCCCCGGATTTTCCTGAGTTCCGTTTAACCTTCAACGTTCCTGGGTATGCATTAGAAATCCAGAGTTTTAAGGATTTCACGGAATTTCGGTCTGGCCAGATTTTTTTGAATTCTGAGAGGCTTTGTAGAACTTAGAAATTGGATGAAATGGATGAATTTAATGATGAATGCTTAACATTCCATGCTTTAAACTGATAGATTATATAATGTTATGTGCATCCTTTCTTCATTTTGATGATCTTTTGTTGGTATTTGTGCCTTCTTTAGGAAAATCCGCCTGGTTTGGAATTTTCGAAAGTTCCTCCTAGATTGGTTTTCCTCGATTAGCTTGGAATCCTGAACTTCTCAGTTATGGTGATTTATAGTTGATTTGATGGTTTTATTATGATTTTGAGCTAACGCTTTGATGAATATGTTATCAACAATAGGATTTTCATGTTAGTATTTGATGGATGTAGGCTGAATCTAGCAAGGCAGTGACTGGAATGGCTAAGGGTGATATGGAGGGATCCTCCATCTGAGAAGCAAAAAAAGTTAAATTGGACATAAAGAGTAGGATTCCAGAAAGTAAGATAGCCTTTGCCTAGTTTGAAGTTTCAGACACAAATGTGGGTCGATGGGACTATGAAGAGTTTAAGGCAAGGATGGCACAAAAATATCTTCCAGTGCTGGCCAAGAGACTCATGGAATCAGGATTATCTCATGAAGTAGGATTTCCTCCCACAATTCAGTGTTATGAGTTGGTATTGGAATGTGCTCGACACTATGACATGGATTCACAAAGGATAGTCAGCCCTCAAGGGAGAGTATTGGCTAATCTTAACCCTGTCTCTATTGCACACACTTTTGATATGCCAGACAAATCTCATGTAGTGGCATTTAATATGGAGGCAGCTAAAAGGTACTATGAGGAGGAGACTATTAAGTCACAACATGTTATCAATTCTTGGCTTGAGAAGCCAAAGTCTCATTTCTCAAAACTACCTAACTAGTTGCATAGGGCGAAGTTTAAACAAGAAGTCTATGATGCCATCACATTGCTTAGCTGGGTGGTAGGCCTGAAGAGTGCAGGTATGTTCGAGAATTGGATGTTCCATGTCATTGTGAGGATGGAGTAGGAAAATATTAACTATCATTGGGCAGGTGTTATAAGTACGGTGATTCATGAACAAATGTGTAATGTGCTACATACCAAGACATTCACCATGACTTCCTATTTAGTGTATGCACTTGTGAAATTCCATCCCTATAAAGGATTGAGCACAAGAGGAATATTTGGACAGGATGTAATTTATGAGGTTTATCCTCAATTGTACTTAGGAAGCTCAAGTTATAGGAGGGTGAATGATACATTCACCATTCACATCACTAGATTGCTCCAAGGTGCAGAGCATGTGAGAATATCAGATGATGCTAAGGAGCTAGTCAAAAGGTATGGGGCTTGGTTCATACAGTTTCCCACCTTCTCTTACATAATAATTGATGGTTGTCAGAGGGCTCCATATAGGCTTCCAAGGTATCCTACAGACCATGTACTTCTGGAGGTCACATGGAAAATATGTGACTTTGACGTCATTGTAAAGAAAGATAAGCATATAACTAGATTTGGTGGATATTTTCCTCTGAAGATAGGTACTAGCGAGGTATGCCCTTCAATTAATTTAGCCTATGCTTCTGAGGAGGAAATGAGCACTCTTGGGTTGTCTTACCATTCCAAAAGGCTGGGGTTTGATATCACTAGTGCAACACAAAAGAAAGCTAGCAGGGAATACCACCACAGAGATGACATAGAAGACTACTGGGCCAATAGCAAGGATGATTTTGAGGTAAGAAAGAAGAAATTCTCTAGACTCCCAGTTGATGTGGTCCGAATGTATAGTGTGAAAATGGTTCTCGATCAGGTGGAAGATGTTGGAGACTTAATCCAAAATCATGATTATGAGCCAATTAAGGACAAACCAATTGGAGAAGTAGATTGGTTGGAAGAAGAAAAAACTGAATTAGAGAAAATCATGGCCCTTGTGATGGAATACACTAAGTTATGGCTCAAACACAAGGTGTGGGAACTTGAAAGTGAAGGTGTGCCATGTAACTATAATTTGATGGGGGATCTAAAATCCCATTCTACTTCTGAGGAGTCAGCTGAGGAAGATCCTAAGGGAAAAAACAAGGTGAATTCTCCTTTTAAGATTAAGATCAAAGGTTCCCAAGGAGAAGAGCAAGAGAAACAGAGGAAACCAAAAGCAAAGAAGAGGATAGTTGCTTCAAAGAAAGAAAAATATGTAGAGGAGGAACCCAGTAAAGGAGAAGAAAAGGACGGTGCCCCAACACCTAAAAGGTGGAAAACAATAAGGGGTTCAAGAAAGAAGGGTGGATCTTCCAAGGAGAAAGGTGAAATTGATCCTTCAACAGTGGTAAATGTAGAGAGTTCTAGAGAGAAGACACAGGTATACAAAAGGAGATCAAGAACTCCTTCTCCCAAGGACAATGTGCCAAAGAAGGATATCCCTCCAACAACCTTTGTTGCAGAACAACATAAAGAGGCTTCTCCACTCCATGAACCACATGGTGCATCAAAACAACTAGCAGATGTAGAGCACCTATCAAGTGAAGGGGGAGAATTTTAGGAAGGTGAGCTTCGTAGTGTAGCTACATAAATTGAAAAAATTCTACAGACTTCCTTGGTAACTTATGGGGATTCTCCTACTAGAAATGAAGAAGGAAAACCTCCTCAGAGAGTGGAAACACCTATTAAGACTCCATCAATAGTGCATGAAGAAGGGGATTATGGTAGAGGAGAACATGATAAAGATGAAGAGTTTCCTAAGAAGCAGGAAGATACATCCAAGGGTCAGCAGGAAGAAGTGGGACAAAGTGAAATACAATTAGAGTTTGTTGTTCGAGGTTGGCTTGATAGAGAAATAAAGAGAAAAAAATTGTTGTCGATGATACTCCTCCCAATTGGGATGAACTACTGGAAAAAATAGGAAAAGGTAAAGGAAAGAAGGCCAGGGTCATCTCCAAGATTGAAAGAGATGAAGCAAACAACAGAGTGGTCCACATTGCTACTCCTGCCATATAAAAGAATAGAGACGAGGTTACTGGGAGCAATTACAACATGCAGACTATGAACCTAGGAACCACTTCCATGGAACAAGATATTGAAGAATATGAGGGTTCAAGTGTTGCAATCCTGGGAAGATTGAGGAAAGAAGCACAGGCTAAATAGGAGTTGAAGAAAGAGAATGAAAGGCTTAAGAAATATTTGGAAGATTTGATGAAACCTTTGCAATCCATTAGTTCCTCATCTTCTGTTGCAAGTTTCCTACCCTAAGAAACTATATCGGAGCTGGAAAGAATGAAGACCACTACTCTTGCTACAAAAAACTAGTTACAAGGGGTACAAACCAAGGGAGATGATACTATCAAAGACATCCTTTCAAATAGAGGAGATGCAATGAGGGCAATAGATCGGTTGAAAGATGTATTGGCTCAAGATAAAGAGGATGTAGATCTCCTGTTGCAGAAGACCAAGACCATCATGGAGTACACTAAGGATAAGCTAGTGAGTGATGGAATTCTCCCTTCCTCCAAAGCTATAGAACCTTGGGAATTGTTTGAAGCTTTGAAAATAAGGAAAAAGGTTTTGAAGAAGATATATAAGCAGAGGAGGAAAATTGAGGATACTCTAACTTGTTGTGCAATTTTTTGCACACACGCCCCACTTGGAGTAGGGACCCTCTTTTCGGATATCTTTTGACCTTTGGTTTTATTGGATCTATCTTTTTGGGGTCTTGATATGTTGGTCTTGCTAGCTCTAACCTTGCCTTGAGGCTTGAATTGATTTAAATTGAGTTTTAGGCGAAATCCGGGTTTTCACCTAACTCCGGGATTTTCCGGCTCTGGCGGATTTCCCCAGGCCCTGGTTCTTTGTCTGTTTCTGGCTGGATTTTCTGAAATCCGGGTTTTTTCCCGATCCCGAGATTTTCCGGTTCGAGTGGATTTTCTTGGTCTACACCAAAATCCCGAACTTTGTTATATTCCCGGTTTCTGCTTTTCCGAGAAATCTGTGTTCATCCAGATTTCTGTGTATCTTGGGATTTTCCGAAATTCCGTTTTGGGCTCGGGTTTCTGGATTTGTTAGAAGTGTCTTGTCCCTCATTAATGACTGAGGTACCTTTGCTCAGACGCATAAATGGATGGACATAAAACCTTTTGAGCATCTTTTTTCGACTTTATCATTCATTTGCTTGCTGCTTTGGCGATTGAGAGCTTTCATTGAAGCTTTGAGCATTGATCCTATGTCGCTTGCGCGTGGATTGTTTGGTGCTGATTGAGGTTTCCATTGCTAGGACGTGTTTGCTTCGTGGTTGCTTCTTCGACCTCGAGTTTTGACTGAATTGATCCATGGTATGTTATCGAATAGCCCCTCTTGTGTGTTTACGCAATGATTGAGGTCTTCCATATTGATTGGTGGTCATTTCGTGTCGGCCCATGTTAGCCGTGATTTCCTTTCTATCGAGTTAGGGTTGGACTCATTTTCTGTAAAAACCTAATCACCCACGCCATATATGCTTGTATTTATCCTTTAGATGGTGCGTGCGGCCGTTTGGAGGGGGTTCTAGGTTAGATTGTTTGCCCTTTTTGTACGAAATTTTCCATCTGTGAGGTTAGGGTTTCCTTGGTGTTCGGCCCCGAATAATGGATTTGTGATGATTTGTCAATCTTCCCCTTGCATTACGCTGATCTTTGCCTTGTGAGGATCCGGGGTGCTTTAGATTAATCATTAGCTGATATTTTCAACCTTGAAGTTTTCCGTGGTTGTAATGGCAGAAGGTTTTTTTTTCATCAAAATTAGGGCATCATTTTTTTGCCATAAGGACTTGTCCTTTGAGAGCTTTGGGACTTTGAAATCCTTTGCATTTTGAATCTTGTCGGTTGGCATCAATTTTTGAACCATTAGAATCCAAGTAGAAGAGTTTTACATGATCATTTAATCGCCGGTTTGCGGGTTGTCCTTCGTCGGGTTCCCGTGGTGTCCGCGGAATTCTGACGCACCCAGATTTTCCCGATTTAGGCATATTCCACGGAGTGTTGTAATTTCCGTAACATTTCAAGCTGTCTGTGAAAATCTGTCCCATCCGGATTTTTCTGGGTTTCCTGTCTGGCTATATCCTTTTAATTTTTCGAAGATAGGATTAGTGGAGTGAATGCTAATTGCCAATTTCTTGTTGCTAATGAGTAAATTTCGTGATAATCTAGGGATTTTTGGGCTGTACTAACAATTTGATGTCTTGGCGACAGGAATCCGTCTGGGTCGGATTTCCCCGAAATTCCACCCTGACTGGATTTTCCTGGTTTACATGGTTTTCCCGGATTGCTTCATTTCTCCGAATTTTCAAAGATTAGCAGCTTGTGATGGATTTCAATTGTTTTATATGATTTTATGCTGATCTCTTGATTGGAATATACATGATAATTGAATACTAATGATGTCCTTTGTAAGTGTAGGCCGAATCAAGCAAGGCTACTGCGGGAAAGTCCAAAGGTGACACGGAGGGGTCATCTATCTCCGAGGCAGAAAGGCTAAGATTGGATACTAAGAGTCAACTTCCTAAGAGCAAGTTATCTTCCGTATGGTCTGAGGTGTCTGACACCAATGTTGGGGATTGGAGGTATGAAGAGTTTAAGCAGAGGACAACTGAGAAGAATCCGTCAGTCTTGAGGAATGGCATGATGAAGTCTGGGTTAGTTCATGTAGCAGGTTTCCCCCCAGCAATCCAATGTTATGAGCTAATATTGGAATGTGCTAGGCAATATGATTTTGATACACAGAGGGTGGTCAGCACCGAGGGAAGGGTCTTGGCCAACTTCAGCCCTGTTTCCATTGCTCAGGCCTTTGACATGACTGATTTGTCCTCAGTGTGTGCTCTAAATATGGACTTGGCCAGAACATACTATGAGAATGAGTCAATTAAATCTCAACAACTGATCAACTCTTGGTTGGAGAAGCCGAAGACACATCATTCTAAACTACCCAAGCAGTTGCACAGAGTCAAATTTAGGTCAAATATCTATGATGCCATAACATTCTTGAGCAGGGTGGCTAGTTTGAAGACGGCCGGAGTATTAGAGAGTTGGATGGTCCATGTGATCACCAAAATTGAACAGGGAACCAACTACCACTGGGCCGAGCTTATTAGCTCTGAGATTGATAAGCAGTTGAGGAGTGTCCTAGAGACCAAGAAATTCACCATGTCCTCCTATGTCATGTATGTGCTTGCCAGATTCTACCCATACAGGGGTTTGAATCCACGAGGGACATTGGGACATGACATAATCTATGAGATCTATCCAGAACTGCACCTGGGACACAAGGACTATTGGAGAGCCAATGATCCCTTCACGATGCATATCACCAGGATGCTCCAGAATGTCGAGCATATGAGGCTGTCAGATGGAGCCAAAGGGCTGATAAAGAACTATAGAGCTTGGTTCATTCAATTTCCCACCTTCACCTACCTTAGGATTGATGGATGCCCAGTCACTCCTTACAGGTTACCTCGGTATCCTACTGATCACATTGTTTTGTTAAGATAGTGAGATAGATTTGTGAATTTGACGCCATTGTGAAGAAGGAAAAGCATAAGACAGGCTTCGGTGGAGATTTTCCCCTTGGAATTGGTGTAGCAGAAATGTGTCCATCCATCCAATCAGCGCACACTGTAGGAGATGAATTGGCTGCATATGGTTTCTCTTTCCATTCCAAAAGGATGAACTTTGACATCACAGGAGAGGCAAAAAAGAAGGCCACTAGAGAATATCGGCATAAGGATGACCTAGAAGACTATTGGGCTAACATTAAGGATGATCTTGAAGTGAGAAAGAAGAGATATTCCAGGCTCCCAATTGATGCAATCAGACAATATAATGTCAAGTTGATCTCAGACCAATTGGAGGATGATGGAAACCTGGTACAGGATCATGCTTATGAAGCTGTGAAGGATAGGCCAGTCGGGGATATCAACTGGAATGAGGATGAGGTCACAGAGTTGGAGGACCTAATGGCCCCAGTCATGAAATTCACCACCTCTTGGTTGAAGCATAAAGTTTGGGAACTAGAAAATGAGAAGGTAACCTGTACCTTCAATTTGATGGGAGACCTTAACCCCATGTCTACTTCAGAGGAATCCGGGGAAGATGACCCCAAAGGGAAAACTATAAAGAGCTCTCCTTTCAAGATAAAGATTAGAGACCCCAAAGAAGGTAAGCCTTAAACAAAAAGGAAGCAAAAAGGAAAGAGGAGATGGCAGACTTTGAAGATTAGTAAGTCCTCTGATGAGGAAGAGTCGGAAAAGGAAGAAGAGGAAGATGTTCCTCCACCACCGAAGAAGGCAAGAACAAAAAGGGCTACAAAGAAGAAGAGTCAAGATGCATCAAAGGATGAGCCCCTTATCGTTGATGTGGAAAGTTTAGGAGGAGAGAGGACCAAAGTTTATATGAGGAGATCTAGGACTCCCTCTCCAAAGGACACTGTGCAAAAGATGGATCTTCCGCCAAAGTCACCAGTCACAGAACCACCCAAGGTTGCTTCTCCTCCACCAAGTGCTCCTGAACAGGAAATTCTGGAGGAGCATGAAGCTAGCAGAGAGGCAGAGCTTTTTAAGGAAGGGACACTCTTTAATGAGGCAGCTAAGCTCAGAGTAGAAGAAGAGGAAGGGCATACTTCTCCTTTAGTACAATATGAAGATTCTCTGGAAAGTGACAGAGGAAACAGATCGCCAGAGCGGCAGGAGGAAGACATCCTTGTTAAAACCTCATCACCCATGCAACAAGAAGATGAACCCGAGTTGGGTGAAAAAGATGAGAAATCTCCTAAGAAAGAAAAGGATAAAACGCCGAAAAAACAACAGGAGGAAGAAAAAATAGAAGAAATCCGGGTAGAGCCTGCAGCCCCGGACTGGCTTGAAAAAGAGATTGCAAGGAAGAGGCAGGTTGTTATTGAGGATACTCCCTTGGATTGGGATGAAATGCTGTCAAAGATCAGCAAAGGGAAGAAAAAGAAGGCAGCTAGGGTAGTCTCAAAGATGGAGAGAGATGAAGCCCATAATCGAGTCATCCACTTTGCCACCCCTGCTGCAGAAAAGACTAGGGAAGAAGTCACTAGTCAGGATTATAGTGTGCAAATGATCAACCTTGGACCGGCATCCATGGAGCAGGACATAGAGGAGTATGAAGGGTCCAGTGCTATGATCATAGGTAGATTGAGGAAGGAGACTCAGACTAAGCATGAGCTGAGGAAAGAAAATGAAAGACTTAAAAAATGCTTGGAAGAGGTAATGAAACCTTTGCAATCTCTCCACCCTTCTTCCTCAGCTACTCCTGGCTTCCTGCCTAAAGAAACTATTTCTGAGATTGAGAAAATGAAGGCTACTGCTCAAGCTGCAATAGATTGGCTGAAAGATGTACAAATCAAAGGAGATAATGCAATCAAGGACATCCTATTAGTTGGGAAGGATGCAGTCCGAACCAAGGAATTGTTGGAGAGTGTGCTGTCTCAGGACAAGGAGGACATTGACCTCTTGCTGCAGAAATCCAAGGTCATCATGGAGCATGGTAAAGAACAACTGGCTGCAAATGGAATTCTTCTTTCTTCTAGATTGGATGAACCGTGGGAATGGTTTGAGGCTCTATAGGTTAGGCATAAGGCTATAAAGAAGATCCAGAAGCGAAGGAAATCAATTGATGGTGATCTAACCGATGTTTATGAGGGCTGCATTGCATTCTTTGAGGTCATGACTGGAAGGAGAAAGATCACCCCAAAATATCTGAGTCTAGAGCAGCTAAGGGAGTGGTGGCATGAAGTTTATGCTCCGGATGCTAAGAGTGTTATAACAAGTCACCAGTTGGATGATGCAGCCACATATTTGGTAGTGATGGACAAATATCAGGCTAATAAGGAGGAATGGAATAAGATTGTTGACCAATCAAAAGAAGAGATTGATTCCATTAAATCTCGGCTTAGGATATTGCCTTTGCCACCTGTCACCGAGTTGGATGGAACATTCTTGAGGGTCCAGGGATCATCGGTTCAAAGAAAGGATAAGGGAAGTGGCAGTTAATGCCTGTTTTGAGATTTGTGCTTCCCTATTATCATGGGGCATGCATTGGACCGAGCTACATTGGGGACTGTGTCAAGGTCAACCTTGATGATAGATGGCATTTAATGTGTGCCTTACTTTGATTTCCTTAGGCTGACTTGTTTTGGCAATTATATTTATCTTGTAAAAATGTTTGGCTGGGCCGACATACCTTGAGATTTGCTATAAAAGGCATTCTTGCCTCATTGTAAGGAGTTAGCTAGAAAAAGTAATAGAGATTAGTAAGAGCAAAGAGCTAGAGTATTTTGTAGTGGGAGTAGTATTCAATTTCTTGAAGCAAATACTGTATCAGAACAGCGGAATTGTTGCAGTACTTTGATGATTTAATGCAATTGAAGGCATTGTGGTTTTCCTAGTGAAATCTCTTGTGTTATTTCATCTTGCATGGTTCTTGTTGTTCTATCTCTCAAATTGCTTGAAGATTTAGGGTTAGTGTTCAGAATTAAATTAATTTTAGTTTGGTGAATGATGTTTATGATTTTATATTTGGAATGTTTGTAGCAATCTCTGGTCTATACTCCCAGTAACTATCTGATTGTAGTAGGCTGGTGAAGTTAACCTGGACCACATATTCAATGTGCTTAAGTTCGATTGTAGATGAATGTCTATGATTTGAAAATCTAGATACCTTAGAAGATTGCACTGTTCCTGTGATATTGCATTGTGGGTTAAGCAAGAATTGGTTATTTGAGATTGGTCCATTCCAGATATCTGTTATTTGCATTGTTCATTCTAGGAATAGTTTAGATCTTATCATCTCCTTGTACCTTCATCTTTTGCTATTTATTTTTCATTTGGTTAGATTTAGGATTTGAGATCATCATATTGTAAATCTGATAAATTAAAAGATACAGTTTGCTTGTAGTAAGGTCCGATTGTGATTACCAGCATTTCACATTTCATCTGAGTTGTTTATGCATTGTCATGACCTGACACCCAAGAGACCTTGGGGTGATTTTAGCAATTTATTGTTGAAAATAACCTTTCAAGAGAGATAGAATATTGCATTCTGTCTGAGTTGTTGTTGTGCAGAAAACACCATCAACATAACTGATATCCATGATAGATGCATTTATTTCTTTGAGGTGATGACATGGAGAAGGAAGTTCACACCAAAGCATTTGAGCTTAGAGCAGTTGAAGAAATGGTGGTAAGATGTATATTCTTCAGTTAGTGAGGATCTAGTTAGTGAGGATTAGTTAGATGATGCAATGACTTACATTGCAGTCATTGATAAATATCAATCCAACAGGGTTGAGTGGGATAAGTTGGTGGAGAAATCAAGAGAAATTATAAATCTATCGAAAGGAGAATTAAGGTTTTACCTCTGCCACCTATAGCCAACTTGGAAAAAGTACTTTTGATGGTGCATGATAGGGAGGATTGAAATAAGGACAAATAGGAAAGTAGTTAATGCAAGGATACATCAGAATTTGTGCTTCCCTATTATTTTTCATGCATTTGTCCGAATTATATTGGAGATCCCAGGCCGACTTGGATGGAGTTCATGCATTTAATGCATATTCTATTTTATTTTGAATTCCTCTTGGCTGACTTGTTTTATGGCCATTTATTATTATTGTAAATTCTAATTAGGCCGGCATGCCTTGTAGGTTCTATTAATATGGCATTATACCTCATTTGTAGGGGCTAGATAGATAGTTTTGATATTGGAGTGAATTAAGCAGAGCTAGAGTTAGAAGTTAGTTCATTTTGAGCAAGTGTTGTAACACAGAATACTGGAATTGTTGCTACTTTGGGTAATTTAATGCAAGTGAAGATATTGTGATTTGGTGCCTTTCTTGTGTTGAATTTTATTTGGCATGGTTCTTGTGATTCTATCTTTGGAATTGTTTAAATTATTTGAAAAATAAATTAGGTTTAATGCTATATAAATTGATAGTGTTTATGATTTAGTACTTGAAGTGTTGCAACAATCTTTGGTCCATACTTTTCACAACCAATTGATTGTTAGTTGCTTTGCAAAGTTAGCCTAAACTTTTATATTCATTGTGCTTAGTTCAATTGTGAAGGTTTATTCATTTCGATTGCAATAGGGTTGTTTGAATGAATGTTCATGATCTGAAAATATTTAATACCTTAGAAGATTGCACTGTTTCTATAAGATTGCAGATCTATCTGGGTCAAGTAGAAATCAATTTCTGAGGGATTGGTCCATTTCAAGTGTTGGTCATTTGCATTGTTAATCTTAGGTTTAGTGTTAAATTTAGGAATCTTTC
Source organism: Sequoia sempervirens (assembly GCA_007258455.2). Classification (NCBI taxonomy): domain Eukaryota; kingdom Viridiplantae; phylum Streptophyta; class Pinopsida; order Cupressales; family Cupressaceae; genus Sequoia; species Sequoia sempervirens. The sequence continues at coordinate 475,816,352 of VDFB02270651.1, forward strand.
TAAAACCCTTATCTTTTTTTATTTCTTTTATTATTTGTGTTAGATTTAGGATTGAAGTATCACCATCTTGTTAGATCTGATAAATTAAGGATTCAGTATTTGCTTGTAGTAAGGTCCCTTTGTGATTACCAACATTTTCACATTATCATTGAGTTGTTTATGCATTGTCAATACCTGACATTAGAGACCTTGGGGTTATCTCTTGAGGCTTGTTGATAGAGATATACCTTTCAAGAGAGATAGGATATTATATTCTGTCTGAGTTGTTGCTGTGTAGAAAACATCATCAACAAGCTGGTATATAGTGACTTTATATCTTTTCCAACCCTTCATTTACATGAGCCAAGTATGTGTTTACCTTCATTGATGATTAATATTATGACATGTGGTTGTATTTTATAAATCACAAGAGTGATGTCTTTATCACTTTTGACATTTAGGGTGTTCATTGAGAAGTAATCATGTTCTTCTATTCATAACGGGGGAATATGTGAACTAGGAATTTCAAGACTACTACACCAATAATATAATTTATCATCAATATTCATGCTTATAATCCTCAATAGAATATATTTTTAGAATAAATAATAAGTAACTAAGGGAGATGGAAAATTGTATGCTTCAATCTCAACCTATGGACCCATATTTTTGGGCTAAAGAAATCAATTGTGCTAACTATATTTAGAACCACATTACATAAAATGTAATTTAAACTATGAATAATGAGAAGAATTTGTCTAATATGAAGCCTGATGCTTCCTTCTTCAAGCTATTTGGAAGTGAGGCTTGGACATTTATACTAAATGGTCAATAGGAGACAATGGAGAAGAGTTAGCCATATATTTTTTTTAGCTAAATTATGAGGATATGAATGATTATCAATTAATTTTATCCCACTACTACATATATCTAGTTTGATGAGTCTTTCACGAAGATGGATTCTACATCCACTTATTTTTCCCCACTACTTGATCAACCCTCTTTATCTCATGAGAATACCTTTGCATTAGAGGATACTATATAAATGATGGTTTTGTAATACCACCTCCTACACCATAACTCCCAACTCCTAACACTCGTTTTATTTCTTAAATTTAGACCCATAGCACTATTCAAGAGTTTGGATCTTTAGTTGAAAATCCTTTGAATTTTAATTGCACACTCATAAACTTCTAGCACTAGTATTTTGAGTCATGCTATATATATATTGATCCGTAAGGTTTTTTAGAGACTTCTAGTATACTAGAGTGGGATAATTCTATGCATAAGGAGTATCATTCATTGATGAAGAATCACACATAGAATTTAGTTTCTCTTCCTAAGGAAACTGAACACAAGGGAAATAGGTGTCCACCTTTTAGGAGATAGAACTTGGGACCCTATTTTTCACTTTAGTTCATTAGGAAACCAAGATACCTCAACCAAGTGACTCAATTAAGGGATGGAATAAGGGTTTCCTTATGTGATTGGATGGGGGTTCACCATTAAATAAAGCTTCAAAAGCAGAAATGCAAACACTTATGCACAAACCTTAGAAACTTGAAAGCATAAAATTAGATTGATATACAAAATGAAATAGAAAAGTAGCTCAAGAAGTGGAGAGGCAAAAATAAGGTTTGTAAACCTTGGAAATTGCTTTCTGAGATTTCACCAGGAGTCATACGCCAAGTTCGATGATTTAGTCCAACTCTAGGGTTTTTAGGGCAGGATTTGGGATTCTCTGAGAGTTGATCAAGATCTGTTGAATGGTGATAAAAAACTATAACGACACTAATACACCAAGTTGGGCATATGAATCCTACTATAGGATTTTCCAGGATCTTTTTGAATCTTCTGAACCCAGATTTGACACTGCTAAATACTTTTAAAAGGTCTTATCAGGGACTAATATTCCATGTTGGAAAAATGAGTCTCATTCACCTAAATTTGCAAAACACACATCACAAGAGAGAAAAAATGTTGTTTTGTTAGTGGATGGGGGTTTGCCTTAGTTAGACCCCATTTGAGTAATTAAAATTTGAAATGAATTGAAATAACATGAAGGAATAATGAATGAAAAAATGAATGTAACAACTCACCAAACCTTGTTGAATCCTTGGAGTGTAGATCTATAACTTGTATGAATTGGCTTTAATGGATGTAGATTTTGATCATGAAACTTGAAATTTCCTTCAATGGTTGAACTTGGATCATAAATGTTGCATCAACATGTTAACTCACAATCACACATGGTGGATGAAGACCTTGAAATAATTCTTGAATCTTGAATTGATGCTCCAAAAATGCTTGATAATCAACTCTTGATTGCTCTTGAATGCTCTCTTGATCATAAGCCTTGCTCATGCAATTGAACACTTGAAATCTCTAGGTCTTAGAATAATGATTCTAGCTCTTAGGTGCTTGCTCTTAGATCTTCTTAGGTGAAATAATGACTTGAAACCTTAGTTATATAGGAATTCCATCTAATTTACCATTTATTAGATCCCAAATACTGACATTCACAAAATTTGAATTGAAAACCCCGATTTCCTGCTAAAACCCTAAAAATGGCCCAAATGGGACTAATATGCCAAGGGTGGTGTATGAGTCCTACCTAGGGGGACTAATATACCCTGTGCGTGTGTCGAATGTGGAGAGATCTAATGTCAACATAAACCTTAATGAGATGGTTTACATTCAAATTTTGAAGCAAGTAAAACTACTCTTTCGTAATACAATCAAATATTTCAAATACGTATCATTGTCCTCTATTTCTATGGATTTATTAAACCATTTGGCCCTCAAATTTCTATGGGCACAAAAGTTGTTAAAATGACTACATAGAAAACAAGATTTGATGCTTAATATGCAAGCTAAGATGATTTCTATGTGCAAATGTGTGCTGAAGTGATTAGTGGTATGCTTCTAAATGAAACAAAATGATGGAAAGGATGATGAATACACTGATAAAAAAAGGATGATGATGATAGATGAATGAGTGGAGATGAGTGAGATGATATGAAACTATAATGAACTATCCATGATTATGCATACAATCAAATGCAAACATAAAACAAACTAAACTAAAATGTAACTATGATGCAATGGGGATGATAAAATGTAACTATGAAGCAATTAATTAATCTAAAATGAGAATGTAAAGTAACACATGATATGAAAACTAAGTATAAGAATGAAAGCTCCAATCTCCTAAGATAAACCTACATAGTAACTTTACTCAAATTGTGGATGATAAATGCTAAGGAAAGAGGGTGTATTTATAGGGTTTCTCAAGCATTTTGTGAGGTGGCACCTATCAACGGTCTAGATTCGAAGGAGAAATAATAGACGGTGGAGATAAAAGGAATCAGGATGTTGTCCCCTTGACCAAAGACAACATGCCATGTGTGTGGAGAGAATCCTTTAATCAATTGGAAACATGCCAAAAGGATGGGAGACCCAAGTGTGTGAAACAAAGATCCATGTGCTCTAAATTTGTTGGATGTGTGGGGGAATAAAGCCATGTGCCTTTTCCCATTGGTGGAAGTATGTGAGCATAATTCTAATTAATAATTAGGCTTATTTATTTTCATGTGACCTTTATGAGGTGGCACACACAAAGTTGTAGAAATGTGCTATAATTCTTAATCAAGATTAAGGAAGATTAATTAAATAAACATGTTTAGGGTATTTTGTTTATTTAATTATTTAGAAACATGTGATTTTGGAGAATTAAAAGGAAAGTGAACAATATAAATAAAGTAAGACCTTATTTATATGTAGTTGAAGCATTAATCAAATAGGTTGTATTTAATTAATTGAATGTGATGACCATTTTTAGGTGTATACATTTTTCCCCTCTTTAAAGTAATGTGTTTACACGTTGCTTCAAAGAAAATTTTGATGTTGATGCTTAGAGAAGATTTCGATGCCCCAGATGATGTCAGATTTCAATGCCCTAGAAAATGCTCCAGACTTTTGAATTTTAGGTATTTACAGATATATGCCCCCTTGAGAGATAAATTAGTGAATTTGTGTATGTGAAATAAAATGTTGGAATGATGTGATGGTGTTGTGATGATTTGATGATGATCCAATGTGGATTCAATGATAGTTTGATGTTAGAGACGATTTATCTCTCGAAATTTGATTGAGCCTGCTAGATTGATTAATTGATTAATTGATGCCTTATGTTGCCTCCTTGTGTTTGATGTTTGATGATCGCGTTCAACCTTTATGTTGATGATGATTGATGATGTTGATAGATTATATGTCCATTGATCTCATGATAGGTGAGATGCAATGATAGAATGATGATAATTGACCTTACGATAGGCGAGGATCAATTATAAGTTGATTTATTTGATAAACCTCATGATAGGAGAGGTTGGATTGATTAAACCTCATGATAGGCGAGGACCAATGATAGATTGATTAATTGTCCTCATGATAGGCGAGGTGCATTGATTGATGAACCTCATGATAGGTGAGGCTGAATTGATTGATGAACCTCATGATAGGCAAGGTTGATTTGATTGATGAACCTCATGATGGGTGAGGTTGCATTGATTGATTGATGAACCTCATGATAGGAGAGGTTGATTTGATTGATGAACCTCATGATAGGTGAGGTTGAATTGATTGATAAGATTGCTAATTTGCAATATGTTATGATCATAGGAGGATTTTAGCATCTAGTGCAGGCAGATTCATATTTGATTGGGCAATGTTGTTTGACTTCTCTGATTGATTGGTATGCCCCAGTATAGGATTGATTAATGTACTGAGACTTGATGATGTAATGAGACCTGATGCATACATTGATTCAGTTGAGACATTATGATTTCTGCCATTTTTGATGATATACCTCTCGATATTTGGATATCTTTGTACACTTGACATTATTTTGATATATATATGATATGCAGCGATGATGATGATTGATCTATGTGTATGATTTCATATGATGATGATCATGATGATTATGATGGATGCATTTGATTTCCATGTTATGATGATGATTATGATGTTATGATATGTGATGGATGCAATGATGATATGATAATGCATGGTCGATGATTTGATATGATTTATGGATGATGGATTTGATTATGCAAATGATGTAAGATGTTTTTGTAATGATGAATGATTGTGATGCAAATGATTATGCAGATGATTATGCAGATGATTGTGAATCTGTCCAATTTCCAAGAGTTGTGGGAAGGTTGTCGTTAGTTGATCATTAATTAAGTTAAGCTTCACAAAACCTGACATATTTCCCAATTATTTTGGAAATCAGAAGAGACTCACTCATTTAAGCTTAGTGAACTAGTTCCCTAATGCCACTATATGAAATGATTTTGATTATGCAAATGAGATACAATGCAGTTGTTTTTGTGTTTTCTGATGCAAATATTATAATGTGATGCATGAATGGATGAATGATGTTGTAACTATATGAAAATGACATGTTTTTGTTTAATGTCAAGTGTACTCAATCCATTGATAAGAGAGATAACCTCATTGTGAAATTGTTGCAGCTTTGGAAACCTTATAGATACAAATGCAAGCTAACATGGATGCAATCTAACTTAACTATGCAAATCTCGTATTCAAAATTTTTCATTTGTATTAACCAATTTGTCATGATTTTTATCATCATTGGGCCTTTAAAATGTTGAAAGTGAGTACAAGAATTGATGGAATAGTTTAGACAAAGATGACCCGAGTACTAGTTCCATGATGTTTTAAAATTGCAAGTTAACACAAGCGTCTAAGTATAATTAAACCGAGATGACCTGAGCATTACTTGCATAAACAGACAAGAATTAATCTTTTTCCTATGCAAATTCAGAATGTCATCAGTGATACTTTGTAGCACACGTCTCGTGAAAAAATGCATAGTAATAAGGATAAAATCATAGACAACAGACAAAGAAAAATCATACTCCTCCCTTGCTCCTCTAGTTTGATACATCATTGAGGACTCGAGAGATATGATAACAAAAGTCAAAGTAGAACAATTTGAACTTTCATGTTTAACATGATAAACCTTTGATTCAGAAAGATCACCATCCATTTGAAGTTTGTGTTTGTAACGTTAGTCCAACGACTGTTTTCCTGTTGGTTCAAGCTGAAAGTTTATTTTCCCCTATTAAGTGTAGGATTTTTCCCCTAGTCCAGGGTGAGACACGACCATGACGACCAAGACCTAACCTAAAGACCTATCCTAGGGGCCTCAAGGGCTAATCAATAGATTAGGCTTGCCTACGTTATACACGCAGAGACCACGTAGTTCGATTGATGACTCGACCAAGATTTACAAGACAAAAATATGAACATAACAAACACCTAAAAGACTAACCTAAATGTCTTGAGGGATAATCAATGATCACCCTTGCCTATGTTCAAAGGTCAGAGATGACGTAGTTCGAATCAACAACTATGTTTTTGATCTTTTGAATTTTTGACCTATTTTGGGATTTTGACATGTTTTGAATGTTTTTGAATTTTCATATACATGTTTTGAATTTTTTTGGATTTTGATCTGTTTTGAATGTTTTTGGATTTTGATTTGTTTTGAATTTTTTTGGATTTTTCATTTTCCGACCTTGAGAATGTACAAGAATCCAATCCAATGTAGAACATTCCCCTAGCATGATACGATAAGTCAAACCAATTTTTAGAATGGGCTAGGTAATACTAGGGGATACCATGATACAAATATTGGATCAAGCTATGATGCGAACATGGAAGCGTGACAGATACAGAGATGGAAGCATGATGGATGAATGATGCAGAGCAATTCACGTAGCCCAAGATGGATGGATGAATGATATGATATGACCAAATGAAAGAACAAGATGCCCCACAATAGAGATAATGCAACCATGGATAAATGGTAGATCAAAATGAAAGATTCACTGCAAAACATGTCACACAAGCAACATATATTTTGTCAAAAGATGATAATGGTTGATTGATTAAGATGCCAGAAATGATTGATTCCATAAGGCATGGTGATGATAAGTACTTAGGATCACTGATTTCCTCTAAGTATGATAATATTGATGATTGTTGATGGTTGATTGAAAAAAGATATGAGGATTGGATAACATTTTACAGCTAGGCTCAAATATGATTTGCATGATAAGATTCAAGGTTGCAAAGGGACATGATGACATGGATTTTGATAAGCTAGGAGATATGGAATGGAAGAAAGCAAGGATAATGATAATGAATGGGATGATCAAGATCAACTAGATAAGATATAGACACAAGGACCAAGTACTTTGCCCTCATTCCTCATCAAGACCAAGGATGGGAAGAAAGGATGTATTTAGAAAGAATGATGGGATATGGATAAGGTGAAGGATATGATACATAAGATATGGCTAAAGTGTATAGGATAAGATATATGATGTTCAAGAAGATCCTTAACTTTGTCAAGATCAAAGGTGAAAATGTAAGGAATGAGCATAAAAGGGATAATGACCATGATTGATAAGATGGACAGAACTTTTCCCTAAGTGTAGAGTGCAAGAGGAATATGGATGATAGGGAGATGGAAGAATGGACTTAAGCATCAAGTTTCACAACCAAATACCTCTCAAATACATGCTCTAATAAACCATGGCAATGGGAACTTCGACTCCTAAATGTTGGTAGATTTAGGGTATGATGGGATAATGGATAGGAGTTTGAAAGGTTTGTTGATGGATAGATGGAAAGGATGGAAATATCAACATTGGCACACACCTTGAAGGGAGATGAAGTGATGGAGAAAAAATGGATTTGGAAGGTAATAGGATTTTATATGGAAGATTGGTGGAAGCTTTTGGATTAGAAAATTTGGGTGCCAATTTAGATTTCATTGCTTCTATGAGACTTTTTGGAATCCACATGATTTTTGACTTTGATATTTGCTTCAAGTGGGCCATTGTGACCTTTGATATTTTTCCTTTTGATTTATGGGCCTTTGTGGCCTTGGAATTTTTTATTTTTGCTTTGATGGGCCTTTGTGGCCTTTTTAATTTTTCCTTTGATCTTGGATCAAATTTTCTTTTAATTTTGCATGCCTCTTCGAGGAGACATGTTGATCCTTTGATACATGTGAATTTTGATATGGAAGATTTTGACATTTGGCACCCAAATTGCTTCCAAGAGCAATAGGAGAGATGGATGGAGATGAATGGTATGGAGGTATCATGGATGAGTTGTTGGTGGTAGAATTTTGAAAGGGCATCAAGGATGTGTGCCTTTGTTGTTCTTGAGGAATAGGATATGGACCTAGGATAGAGGGAAGGTTTGATAAACTAGGATGAGGACCTAGGATAGATGGAAGGTTTGGTGGATTAGGATGAGGACCTAAGATAGATGGTAGGTTTGATGGACTAGGAAACTTAGGTGTATAACCAAGGCCATGGTAATATGGGTTTTATTGAGCAAAAAGGGGTTCTAGGATACCTTGTTCATGAAGGCCTAATCCTTTTCCTTTGTAGTTCATACTTTGAAACATTCGTTTACCAATGGGATATGTGTTGTTTGTGAAACAAGATGCGAGTCCATTTTGGGGTGGATATGATATGGATGAAAGGATAGGTGTTGCAAGTAAACCGAAGTGGATGAAGGTGGAGGATCCCAATTTGTAGGTTTGGGGTTCATGGATAGCTTGCATAGGTGTGATAGGATCTTGACATGGGGATGATGGGGTACTTTGATCTTGACTTGGAAGAAGATCACGAGGTGTAGAAGATGAAGTAGCTTTCTTTTCATTAGGTGTGGAATCATCATGTGGTGGCATGGAAGGAATATCTTGATCTTGAGAAGGATGAACATCCTCATGGAATGAAGGGATATCCTCATATGGAAGCATATCTTGATCTTGATGAGAAAGCATATCTTGATCATTGAGTGATAGGAAATCATTAGATAGGATGGAAGAATTATCATGCTCCTGGGATGTAATGGAATCATGAGATGATATGGATTCATTAGATAGGGTGGAAGAAGGACTTGGAAGGATACTTTCCTCTTGAGATGGAAAGGAGTCATCATGGATGAAAAGTGAGAGGGGATCATCATATAATTCTTGAGAGATGGGGTCTTGGTCAAACATTGGAAGAACTTGTGGAATTTTGGTATCATCGAATGAAGTGGAAAGAATGCTTTGATCTCAAGGTGTAGAGGAGTCTATGCTAGCATGATTTGGACTGAGAGATTGACATGAATCATTGGATGTAGAAGATATGATAGAAGAAGGTGGTTATATGGAATCATTGACTTAGGTGAAAGAATCTTGATATTTATTTTGGCTTATGGGAGATGATGATAGACGCATGACATGGTAAGATCTCAATATCATTTGTGTTTGAGGATTGAGATTTGGGTTTATCATTTAACTTTTTCAAAAATTCAAAGACATTGAACTTGGATGATGTAGTTGTTGGTGGAGAAGGTGTCATGTCCATATTTCTATCAGATGGATAGGAATATATGTGTGGCCACAAATGTATTTCTGTGGTTATTTCCCCTTGCATATCCTAGATTTGTTGTTGAATATTTTTCATTTTATGAGCTAAAGCATTCAATTGATCCTCATCTATTTCAGCCACGGTGGTTTAGATTTCATTGTTTTGAGTTTCAACATTGGGATCTTGTTAAAATGGGCATACAAGTGTTATGATTTAGACTAAGCTTTGATCTAAATTTGAAATAGTGCCAAGGATTACAACTAAGTCAAAGAGAATGACAAATTCTATTGATGGGACTATGTTTGATTTGATTGTATAACGTTATTTTGTGATTAAAGGATGACAAATCCTGATGATGAAACTAGGTTTAACAATCAAAGATATGATAGATTTTGATGATTTAGGCACTTTGAGATGTTTAGATGTAGGTTTAGTTTGAAAATTTCCACTTGTATAGGTCCTTTTCGACAATGTTTAGACCTCTCAGGTATCTAAGGAATGATCTTGGACTTGGGGTTTTGATTCAAGATGTGTAATTAAGGTACTCAAAACATTGGAAAAGTCTTGGATTTTGACAATAGTACATCATGTATAACTATAGATTGTCCTTGCAAGCTCTCTTGTAAAAAATGAAGGCTAACCTTTCTCTAAAGTTGTAGAGCATAGACAAACATTTTTGATGTTGTTTTGGAATAAGAGGTTTGATCTTTGGTTTTCTAATCTTGATCTTTCTTGAAATCATCACGTAAAACACATATTCTGACTCTATTTTTCCTAAGGAAATGTTGAACACTACTGAAAGGACTAATTTTCTAAGGGTGGAGGGACCTAAGTTACTGACTTGTCTACCTCAATGAATGTAGTTCTGAATCAAGGTTTTCACTTTCAAAATGTAATGTTTTTTATGGTGTTTTATTTGAGTTTCATTTTGAAGACACATCAATCAGAATATACACTCCTAAGGCTGTGTAAGATTGTATTCTTTTAGATTCCACGCAGGTTTTACCCCAACCACACTATCTTTAGCGAATGAATTTAGAAGCTTGGCTGCACAGGCTCCCCCTTACAGTGCACTCTCTTCTCAGGCCAACCAAGCTTCTAGTCCCCATGAAAATCCCAAGGTGAACTGATAATCTCTACTAAAAACTGTGAGAATGTGGATGCCTTGGCAATGACCGTTGCTGCACCAAAGAATAGATAAAGGATTTTGGAAAATATACACCAAGGGTTTTAATGCGGGCATTCCATTCATGGGGGATAATCCATGTGGCAAGAGTCCCTTTTGATCCATCTTGTTGGAATTATCCTTGTGATACTTGCACTTTCCTCAAATATCCACATTTATATCTTGGTTGGAAGTCGCTTGGCTTTAGCGTGTTACCGGTTGGGTCGTTCCCTTGGGTGATTGCTTTTTCCCACAAGGAAAGCCCTCTAGGATAAACAAAAGAAAGCAACCATACCCGTAGTTCGATCACTCTTTATTTCGCATGAATAAAGAAAGAACCCACGCTATATGCTCCAATTACACTCGTACATAAACAAGAACTTATCTGGATTTTTGGATCACCCAGTTAAGGGAAGAGCATATGCCTACCATCCATCACATACAAAAGACATGGTGTTCATTAACCCATTAATTAAGCTATGTTCCTAACTTAACTAAAATGAAACATGATGTTCATTATCCCTTTACTTAAGCTATGTTCCTAACTTAACCAAAGGAAATAAGTAAATAACTTCCAACCCCTGCAATATGTTAGTAGTTTATGTTTTGAGTCTTTGACAATGAATCTGGGAAAACCTACAAAGCACAACACAAAATGTGAGTTTTTTGATGTGGTGAAAAACTAAAAGAGGTGACCAAATAGAGGCAAGAGGCGCCAAAACATAGACAAAAGGCGCCAAAACAAAGATGGACTTGATTTTTTTAAAAGTTTCTTGAAAATGGTCGTATCTTGGTCATACAGAGGTATTGTTTAGAGCTTTTTTTTTTGAAATGGGGTAGAATTTCATAAGCTATGTAATAGTGGGTTCTATTTTGGTGCAAGAGGAACCAAAAAAAAAAGGATAGATGTGCCAAAATAGAGACAAGAGACGCCAAAATAGAGATAGACTTGATTTTTTGAAAGTTTCTTGAAAATGGTCGTATCTTGGTCATACAAAGGTTTTTTTTAGAGCTTTTTTTTTTGAAATGGGGTAGAATTTCATAAGCTATGAAATGGTGGGTTCCATTTTGGTGAAATATGCACCAAAATAGAGACAAGAGATGCCAAAATAGAGATAGACTTGATTTTTTGAAAATAGTCGTATCTTGGTCATACGAAGTTCTTTTTTAGAGCTTTTTTTTTCCTAAAATGGGGTAGAATTTCATAAGCTATGAAATGTTGGGTTCCATTTTGGTGAAAGAGGTGCCAAAATAGAGACAAGAGGTGCCAAAACTTTAGAAACAACCTAGAATGGTCCCGGAACAGGTGAAAGTGGTCCCATAACAACTTGCAAGAGGCTCCAAAGCTCAAGCAAGAGGCACCAAAATAGGTGCAAGAGGCGCCAAAACTCTAAAAATAGCCCAAAATGGTCCCGAAATAGGTGAAAATGGTCTTGGAATAACTTGCAAGAGGCACCAAAAATCAAGCAAGAGGTGCCAAAACAGGTGCAAGAGGCACCAAAACTCTAAAAGTGGCCAAGAATGGTCTCAAAATAGGTGAAAACAGTCTTGAAACAACTTGCAAGAGGCGCAAAAATTCAAGCAAGAGGTGCCAAAACAGAGACAAGAGGTGCCAAAACTCTAGAAACAACCTAGAATTGCCTCAAAACAGGTGCAAAAGGCTCTCAAGTGTCCAATTTGAACCTACAATCATGAAATTTGCAAAAAAATTAGAAACAAGTGAGGCAAAGGCCCTACGGTGGGCGCCATTTTGTGCATGTTTCGAATGTGGAGAGATCTAACATCAACAAAAACTTTAATGAGACAGTTTACATTTAAAGTTTGAAGCAAGTAAAACTACTTTATTCGTAATACACTCAAATCTTTCAAATACGTATCATTGTCCTCTATTTCTAGGGATTTATTAAACCGTTTGGCCCTCAGATTTCTATGGGCACAAAGGTTGTTAAAATGACTACCTAGAAAACAAGATTTGATGCTTAATATGCAAGCTAAGATGATTTCTATGTGAAAATGTGTGCTGAAGTGATTAGTGGTATGCTTCTAAATGAAACAAAATGATGGAAATGATGATGAATACAATGATAAACAAAGGATGATGTTGATGATAGATGAAAAAGTGGAGATGAGTGAGATGATATGAAACTATAGTGAACTATCCATGATTATGCATACGATCAAATGCAAACATAAAACAAACTAAACTAAAATGTAACTATGATGCAATGGGGATGATAAAATGTAACTATGAAGCAATTAATTAATCTAAAATGAGAATGCAAAGTAACACATGATATGAAAACTAAGTATAAGACTCCATGAAAGCTCTAATCTCCTAAAATAAACCTTCATAGTAACTTTACTCAAATTGTGGATGATAAATGCTAAGGAAAGAGGGTGTATTTATAGGGTTTCTCAAGCATTTTGTGAGGTAGCACCTATCAACGGTCTAGATTCGAAGGAGAAATAATAGATGGTGGAGATGAAAGGAATCAGGATGTTGTCCCCTTGACCAAAGACAACATGCCATGTGTGTGGAGAGAATCCTTTAATCAATTGGAAACATGCCAAAAGGATGGGAGACCCAAGTGTGTGAAACAAAGACCCATGTGCTCCAAATTTGTTGGAAGTGTGGGGGAATAAAGCCATGTTCCTTTTCCCATTGGTGGAAGTGTGTGAGGATAATTCTAAAAAAATAATTAGGCTTATTTATTTTCATGTGACCTTTATGAGGTGGCACACACAAAGTTGTAGAAATGTGCTATAATTCTTAATCAGGCTTAAGGAAGATTAATTAAATAAACATGTATACGGTATTTTCCTTATTTACTTATTTAGAAGAATGTGATTTTGGAGAATTAAAAGGAAAGTGAACAATATAAATAAAGTAAGACCTTATTTATATGTAGTTGAAGCATTAATCAAATAGGTTGTATTTAATTTACTGAATGAGATGACTGTTTTTAGGTGTATACATGCCCAAGTTGGCATATTAGTCCCACCCTAGATTTTCGGGGTGAGAGAGTGTTAGGGGGTTAGAATATTATGTGCATTTGTTGAATTTGTTGGGATTTCGGTTGAAATAAGCCTTGGGATATGTAATAAAGGGGCCTATTAAGGAAAATTAACCTCAATTAATTAATAAATCACTTGATTAGTGTGAAAGTGTAAGGGGATACACTTTACAACACCCTAAATAAGACACAATTAAGTCCATTTAGTTTAAATTGGCCCTAAACTTAATGTGAATGTGTAAAACACAATACAACACTAAATCAAGGAAACATTAGGATTAGTTTAATATTAATTATTCCCAAATTAAGTAAGAAAAAGGGATACTTTTTCTGTTACTACAAAAAGAAAGGTGGTTCATTTCAAGTGGGTGTATTTCATCAAATATGCAACTATTTTTCTATTGAATAGTATAAGCCATGTCTTGTTAGTAAGGGATTTTCATATTTTGAGGGTATTGAATAATCTAAACATTTTCCCTTGTAGAAAAGATGAAATTAGTTTTCCTTGTGATTTCTCTTTCTACTTCTTAGGGATAGCCCATTTACCAAATGAATGTGAAGAGTCATTTCCTGCATAGTGATCTTCATAAGGAGACCTACATGGAATATCCTCTAGCATTCATCAAAGACTCTTCCCTTATTTATAGGATATAATTTTATTTGTATGATTTTAAGCAAGTCCCTTGAGTTTGGTATGAGAATATTGATGATTTCCTACTTGCATCTAGTTTCATCTATTGCCACTTTGATCACATAGTGTATATTGGGAGATATGGAGATGAACACTTACTACTAGTCTTGTATGTAGATGATTTTATTCTCACTAGTAGCTCCTTATTTATGCTTCAATATATATGACAATCCTTGATGGAGCATTTTGGCATGATCAATCTTGAGCTTCTATAATTTTTTATTTATCTACAAGTTCTTTAGCCTATTGAGGGGATCTTCATATTTTAGTAGAAGTATGCCATTGATCTACTTCATCATTTTAACACAATTGATAAACCCATTTCTACTCCAGTTTAGTTTGGTGTCACTTTGATATCCACTTACACCATTTTGACACCACTTTATATAGACAATTAGTTGGTAGTCTCTTGTATATGACACACACATCTTGATATCACCCTTTGTGTTGATCTTGTCACCCATTTCCCTCATGATCCTCATGAGAGTAATTGGAACGAAACCAAGCATATTTTAAGGAATGCTTAAGGCACTAAAATTTTAACATCTAATGCACACCAAGAGATTCACAAATAGTAGGTTTCACTAAATCAAATTGGATAAGTGATGTTGACTAAGGAAAGTCCACTTTCAAGTTTGTTTTTTGCTTGATTCTATTCTAGTGATGTGGACTTACAAAATAAAATCACTATCAAATTATCATCCACTAAGGGTGAGTATCAAGGTGCTGTAATGCCCCGCCACGCAACCCTAGAGGAAGTTGCAATTCACTACTTAAACGTACCAATTTTTTTTTTGTTTAAGTACAAATAACATGTAAGGTGAATACATATTGCCAACAACCTCTAAGGCCACGAGACAAAGATTACTTAAAAACCCAACATCAAATAACATTAACATAAACTGAAACACTAAGCACTTAAGGAATGAGACAACATACATTCCATACAAGATAAATTACAACAAGGGTAATACATACCTCAAGATTCCAATTAACATTTAAACAATAAGATTACAACACTCATTCCCTGAATGAGGCAATTCCATCCAAATGATTACATATTACAAATTCCACCTCGATAAAAACTGAGGGGTAATAATTTAATACAATAAGAACTAAGAGAACAAGGCATGAGAAGAACTGATTCCCACAAACTCTCCAACTGGAAATCATGAACGCACGAACAAGAAGAAGAACCAACGGAAAGATGCACGTGGAACCCAAAGGCCCCACTCCCTCCATGCTAGGAGATAGTAACAAGGATTTCCTAGACAAGACCATCTACCACTAGACACAGGCTATCACAAAAATTGTACTGCAAACAAGAACATAAACCACATCACCTAACATTAAAGATACAAAGCTTCCAGAGAACAATGATCATGTACATCACACAATAACTGATTAACTGTCGACATAGGAAGAGTGTCATACATAAATTGCCATGAGTTACCCTAGCTCAACTTTCCTAGGCTACCGGACCCCCATCTTGGGTTACCCTGGCTTGCCTCTACCGGCGCCGGACCCTCATGCAAAACTATGCGTCCCATCTCATCTCGAGCCTTATCATTCACTTGCTTCACGAGAGAGGCATTCATTATCTTATTAGTTTGAAAGATCCCCATTAATTCATTTAAATTATCACTTAGTTAAACTCTAGGTGAGTTACCCTGGCGCCCCTTTGTGTGCCGGACCCCCACCAAGAACCACTCTCCTATCGACAACACAACCACAAAAGAAACTAGATAACATGACCTCTCCAATCCAAGGAGGGAACAAAACAAGGAAACTTACTCCAACACTGGAGAAAACAACGTACAAAACCCACTCCAAACATTGGAGGAAACCAAATACAAAAACCCACTCCTTCCAAAGGAGGTACCAATCACATTACCCTCTCCTATACCCAAGGAGGCACAAATCCCCGTTCGTGAAAACCGGGTGATCCTCATGGTATAATTATGCACATTTTCCATGACACACCAAAAGTTGACTTTCATAAAGATAACCCACAACAAGATACAAATCCCCTATCTGAAAGACTTCAAACAATGACTCCGTACTCCCAACATCGAGCAAGGAAGAATAAACATCAAAAGTATTTCAAGCAATTAAATAAACTAACATTCGGATTTCCTAAATCCACTCAAACACAGGTTTCATGACTTGCATCTATCCAATCAATTGATCCCATTTATTTTCATGACATTGAAATATTTAAAGAACAGATTATTTACTCTAAATTTCACAACCATACTCATAATCAAAACACTTTAATAATGTAGCTATCTGGTTAAAATTTAAATCAACCGTTCTCTTTAAGTTCCACGATCACATACTAAAGATAATTCACTTGATTAAAAAAAACATTTAAGTTAACTAATAAGTTCATCCTTTACTCTCGGATCCGCAATCATAATAATCCTGTGGTCGTTTAGAAGTTCTAGTTTGACATTTAACATTATTTAAATATACCAAATAAAGTTATATTTTATTTGCAAATGAATCATTTAAATAACTTTAAATATAACTCCCATTGAATAAACTATAACCAATAACATATACATATATTTTCCCATTAATTTATATTTCAAAAACCTCATGATTAACATAACATACATTTGAACTTATTAAAATTATTTTAATCAAATATATATTAAAATATTATATTTTATATAATATACAATATTATATATTATATATAATATATAAAATATAATATAAATAATATATATATAAAATGAATTTAGATTAAATAAAAGTAAATAAACTTTAAAAGTGAAAATGGTTAAAAGAAACCAAAGGGCCGAAGCCCTGGCACGCAGGCCCTCGTCGCCCATGGCGGCGGAGCCTGTGTGCTCCCTACACAGTGCCCCGCCCCCGGCCGGGCGGCAGAGCCTGTGCGCTGAGCGCATAGTGCCCGCCTCCCTGCCGGGCGGCGGAGCCTGTGTGCGGGGCACACAGTGCCCGCCTCCCCGTGGGGCGGCGGTGGCTGTGTGCTTTGCACACAGCGCCGCCTCCTTGCCGAGCGGCGGCCGCGGTGGGGTGGGGTTTGACCTCCCACCTCACAAAAACAAAAAAAAAAACATTTTATAATATTATAATTTCTGCGTTTTTCCAGAACCGACTAAAAAAGAAAGAAAACAATAAAATTTTATGGGGTTTTACCCGAAATTTACAATTTTCTAAATAACAAATATATATTGGTATATATATTTGTGGGTATCTCCATATATTGAAATATATGGTTGTATTCACAAATACATATACCCAAATTTTGATTTCATGCACATATTGCAAAAATAATTCAAACCCAAATCAAGAAAATAAACTTATTTCAAAAGAAGGAAATGGGTTTTCAAAATCAAGTTTCAACATTGAGTTTTTTGGATTTTCTTTCTATTTCCAAATCCATTTACAATTTTGCAAATTGAAAAGTTTTTCCATGCATTTTTATTGAATCTAAAACTATGTTTTAATCATTCAAATGAGCAAGAAGAGGAAGGGAGAAAAGGTAGAACCTTATGTTTTCTCCAAAAATTGCAAGCTTCCACCATGGAGATTTCCAAGCACTCCTTCAACTCCACCATCTTAGCCTCCTCCAAGCCTCTCCACCCAAAATTCCAAACCAAGAACTCCATGGAGAGGTTGAAAGAAAACCCTAAATAAAATATATCCTTTTTTCCAAACTCCCCAAATCCACATTCAAATTCAATTTCTAATTCAAATTCAAATTCTAATTAAATTCAAAATGCAAATGCAACTCACTTTCAAATTTACACTAAATTCAATTTCAAAATCATATTCAACTCTTCACAAATATCTTTCCCCAAAATAGTCAACTAATTCAGAAAATATCTTTTCTACCCCAAAGTCTTGCATAAAAAAAAATATTTGAATTTTTAATAACTTTAAACAACTTTCTAATTCCAATTTGAATTCAAAACATTTTAGCACTTTACATTCAACAAAAGAATTAAATCTTTCACACTTTTAATTCAAAAGGGATAATTTAATTAATTCACACAATTAATTTAAATTATCAATAAAATAAATCTAATCCACTATTAGATTATTTTATTACTTTATTTAAATTAATTAATTAATCACTAATTTTCCGCTGGTCACGAGTTCTAGTCTCCCCCCGTCCCGTGGTACCGGAGGGCGTGTCGCGCCAGCGCCGCCGGTCACGTTAAAAAGTTTACCAGGCGCACTGCAGTTTATAGGGGGTCGTGCTACCCGATTCCTGCAGTCTAAAAAAAATAAAATAAAATTAATCACTAATTTTCCAACCTCTCAATAAGACAAAACATTCATCATTTAAAATTTCCAAAAGCTATTTAATCACTTTTAGCTTGCAACTAAACACATTTAATCATTAATTAGACTACGCAAGTCATTTAATAAACTTTAAATTTGCAATTAAATAAACACTCACGGGGAACTGACCAAGTTAAAACAACTGACCCCGACGACAACCCAACCACACGCTATGACTAGGGTGATGACTTGGTTCGGAAAACCTAGCTACTATCTCCCAATTAATTTCCGTTGGTCAATGGACACGCTCAGACCTGGAAACCAGGTGGAGTCAATGTCATGTACCTGCCAACCTGCAACAAAGAGCATGTCGAACGTGCATATATACATAATATGATCAGGCACACCGTGAAGAGGAAATCTCGGAATCGTAGGGCACTCGCAAGTGAGTGAAACAATCCCGTCCCTTTCACCAATACAGTATCATTAACTGACACGTCTAACATCAAGGATAAGCTCAATAACATAAACATCATTTAATCAGATATATTCTAAGTTACTCCAAATCATGACATAAGGATAACATCGGAATAAAAGAACATCACATCAACATATAACTTCCACATTATAAGCATACTCAGATATACAAAGAACCTTGCCGATCAAAGAGTCAAAACAGAGGGGTGTTACAGGTGCAATTCTTGCTTAGAAGCAAAAGGTTATGTAATTTAAACAACTTATGGTAGAGTTTAGTCTACGACCTAATTGTCCTACTCTTCTTTGGTGTGATAGCCAAGTGTCACTTGAACATTGGATGCAACCCAGTGGAGCATCAACAGATAAAAGATATTGAGATACACATGTATTTTATTTGATATATTATCCATGATAGTCATCTCTCCTTGAAGTATTTTCCTAATGAGTAGGTTGAAAAAATTTTCACCAAACCTTTGGTGTCACCTCATTATCTTCAATTGTGATCAATGCTTTGAGTGAAGGAACTTGTCCTTGGGGGGTCTTCTTCAATCCTCCACTTTTTTCATGTTTGCATCTCTTTTTTGGAAAAAAAAATCACATGAGTTATTTTCATTTTGTATGGTAATGGGAGATTTATTTGTTTGTACATTGTTACATCATCAAACCATATTGTCAAGACCTCTTTTTTTCTTTTCATGCATTATTTAGTGCTTCCCTAAATTACACTGAAGGGGGTGTTGGTGTGAACATGGCACTTTATCTACCTAGGTAAACATTAGGACCTATTGACGCCTTATTCTTAAGCTTCAATTTTTGTTTTGTCTAATTTGATAGGATTTATATGCATGGCATAATTTGCGCAAAAAAATAGAATTATATCATATTTTAAAATGTAAATTAGAATACCTAGAAGAATGTTGGAATGTGTAGGATCTAACAGGTTCACCAAAAATGTAAATTAGAATACTTAGAAGAAGGTTGGAATGTGTAGGATCTAACATGTTCACCAAAAAATGTATAATAAATTAAAGTTCTCCTTAGGTTTAGTCTAGGCTAATGCAATAAAATGGATAAACATAAGAATAATTATCCTAGACTAATTAATTAAGAGTTCACAATTAGAAATGTTGAGCTAGTAATTAAAATGTATTGACTTCAAAAATAGCAAACACATGTACTTATCTCAATAATCAAAGATGGATTTAAAATTGATATGGATCTGAATTTGAATTGAAAAATTTAGATAGTGAAGGATGAGTCTACAATGAGGATGATGATTCTACATCCGCATACTAGTATTGAGATAATATGAGTTTTAGATCTCAATGCATAATGTTTCCATAGGAATAAGTATAAGCATACAAGTAATAAACAAATGAATTAGGTGAATGGATAAGGGTGCATGATCATAGGAAAATAAGATAAGTGGTAGGTGTATATAAAGATGTGTAACGAGATAGACGAATAACATAAAACAAAGAACTTAACTTTACATAAAATATATCATAAAAATATTAACATTTACATATTTAACATAAATGTATAATAAAAATACAAATACAAAGAGTTTCATATATCATATACGAGGCATCTGAATACTAAATAGCAAATTAACTTATATTTAAAAAAATATGTTGGCTATACAATTAGTAATGAAAACAAAGTAACTTGCATTTAAATGTTTTTGTTTTCAATAATTTTTCTACTATATTGTCATTTAATATTTGTATATACATGAGTCATATCCAATAGATATATGTATTTAAAATATTCTCACAACTTTACTATAATCTTAGAATGATTTGCATTACCTCAAGTATCATAGCATATTATGAGGTGGTTAACTTTTGCTCAGTTCCCTTTTAATTTTCTTTCCACTTCTTCTTTATATCAATTAAAAACTTTTGAAAGGCACTATGGCAACGTCCATGGACGCCCTTATCGCCCTTATCATCCACCTGCTGCTCTTTCTGATCTTTTCCTTCACTTTTAACTATTTCTTTCCCTTTGTACTCTCTCTCTATATCTTGTATAACTTTGGCAATAACTTTATGGTAGGCAGGAGGATTGGCTTCCTTATAGTACTGAAACACATCATCAAGATCTTTGTTTATGTCCAAACGTTCACAAGTAATGGTACTGAGAATGGAGCTTTTCAAATCAGTATATATGTCAGTGGAATGTCTGACTGCAACATTGATTCTGTTGGTGGTATCCATGCCCTTAGAAGGGTCCACTACAACATCTGGTGCAAAGGTGACATGGGGTTTGTCTCTTACTTTGGGACTAAGAATCTCTTTATTGATATATACCCTTTGTTGAAAAGAGGGTCTTTCTTCTAGTTGCTCATTATTATTGTTTATATTAACTTTGTTCATGTTTGTGAGCTTGGTGTTCTGGTTCTCCATGCATTCTGCTCTTCTTAGGTATGGTGTAATGGAAGTGCTCAAGTTGAATGTATCTGTTCTTCTAAGGACAAATCCATTGAATGGATATTTAAATAGTTGTGTAGTTGTGGGTTTTGGAGGATTATTCTCAGTACACAATCTGCCCCTTTCAACATTATCATCTTTGCTGATTTTAACAATACTTTTGGAGGACATGATTTCTGGTAAACTTAAACTGAGAGAAATCTATTTCAAACATGGAGACCTTTCCACTATTTATAAAGACAAATTTTTTCATTTATCTTTTAGAGGTTGAAGAGACGTAACCATTGCTAACTGCTCTAATTAAATTAAGTTTAAGATAAGTAAATTTTCTCTGTTAAGATGCGAGGATTAAATGTATTTTAAGTAGTAAAATTGTTCTATAATCTGGCGTTTTCTATTGTATTGCCCATTGAAGTTGACTATAAAATTTCCTACAACTGTATCGTTTAATTATTAATTAATTGAAATTTACAATGTAATATAATTTTAAATTTTAATTAATTAATAATTATGGTTAAATGGATATTGAATAAGTTTTTTAACTAATTTTATATGTCTTGAATTACTTTTGATTTTCTTATGAGAAATTTTATTGTTTATAAGGTCTCTATGTAATGCCCCGTCTTAATAACCTAAGAATGTTGCAATTGTATATAAAGGTGTAATAATTTTTTTTTAAAGTTTAATTATTAAGTTAATTAATTGCATACATTCGTTAAGATACTAGACGTTACACGACTTTGAGTTTCCATAAGTGACTTAAGTATTTCGCATTGCACATATTAATTTATAACATAAAAATAATCATTGCATAACATTGAAATTTCCATACAAGATAACATATAGTACAAATTTGTTTCATACATTGCATTTGATAATATATATAATATTCATCCATTTGATGAGGTAGTTCAATAATGATTACAATTACAAGAGTTCACCTCACAACATTTGAGGGATGTTTTCAAAATACAAGATTTACAAATAACAATGAAGAAAGTACATATAAATTTCCATGTGCGAGCTTTCCATCCATGAAGCTCTCGATGCTGTGATCAAAACTAGGGATCCAACGGAGTAAGGTGCACATTCCACCCAACCATGTGGTATCCGTAGGTCCACCCCCCGTGCTAGGAGATAGTAACAAGGTTACCTAGACCTAATCTACTAACCCTAGACACTAGTACATAACAGACTATTGGTTACATTGCTTCCAGATTTTAGACAATTGATTGTAATACAAATACAAGGTTAACTGTTATTTTAGGTGGAGTGTCATCACAATGTTGCAAATGTTACCCTGGTGTTTCTTCCTAGGTTTCGGCTCCCATTCCTTGAGTTACCCTGGTAATCTCTTACGAAACCCGGCCCCTATTGCATACTATTGTGGAATCGAATGTCTTTTGAAGAAACAAGACACTGATTTTCCATTCCAGGCCTTTTCATCTTATTCTCATGACTGTAGAAGCTCAAGAGTCATAAGAGAGGCAAAGTATCTTGTTAAGTGTTTTAATCTAACTACTGTGTTCTTTAGTTTTCACTGACTTACTAACTATTTGTAAGTTACCTTGACACCACTTTGTGTGTTGGCCCTTACAAATAGCCACTCCCCTAAACATAACATAGATTTCTAAATTTTCTTGACTAAGGTATGCAAGGTGTACAGAAATATAACACGAAATTCTACACTTTTCAAATAAACAATAATAAATATGATCAGGTGTCCAATCACCTCACAAATACCATGTACACAACCTTGGCTATTTCAAGAATATAACTTAACAAACACAATCCCCATTTAACAGTAGGTCTGGAAGACTTGTACAATTAAAGCATTTCCCATTTGCCCAAACTAAATAACACAATTTAACGCAAATCAGGAAAAATAGACACCTACCGTTCGGATCTACTAAATCCAATCACTCAATTAAAAATTTCATTCAAACTAATCATTATAATTGATTGGCATATTTAAATATTTTAATTAATAGCCTTCACAATTAGAAAAATAACTTCAATTTACTAAATGTCAATATCACATTTATATAAATCAAATTGTAACCTTACTGATATTATTTTTCTAAAATAACAAAATAAATAAATTAATTAAAATAACCATTTAAATGTTTTTATTTAAATAATTATTTTATCATGTTAAAACATATACATATATCCTATATTTTAAACTAAACATAATACTTAATTATTATAACTAACAAATATATATATATATAATATGTAATATTATATAATATATATAATATATTATAAATATATTATATATAGTATATATAGTAAACATATATTATAAAATATAAAATCGAATTAAAAACAAATGTGAATTAAATTTCATAGATTTCAAAATAAAACATAACATAAGTTTTATGTTAGGGTTTCGGCTGCATTCGTAGCCGTCCCTAAAGGGCGGCTGCGGTGGCGGCAGCCTGTGCGCTACCTGTGAGGGCAGCGCTGGGCTGCCTTCGCAGCCGCTGCCTCTCCTTATGGGTGGCTGTGGGGAGGCCCCAACGCCTCCTCCTCCACCGCCTACTGTAAAAAAAAAATTGCTTATACTAATAAAATTTAAACGGAAATTTATCTCTGCGAATTTCAATTCGCATTTTTACGGAAATTTAATTCCGTCTTTTTAAAAAAAAAAATCTCACGCTTGTACGGCGATTTTAAGTTGTATATTCACAAATCTTTTAAGCTCCATTCCCAATCCAATTTATATATAAAATATATATATATACATATATATATATATATGATTATATATATATATATTAAAATTTCAATGGGGTTTTAACAGAGAAGAAAATAATACTAAACTATACTGGGGAAATTGGAAAAAAAATCAAATTTCCTCAGGGTTTTCAAATAAAATCACGCACAAACATTTTGTTTCATATCCAAATCATTCCCTGTAGAATTATTTCTCTTTTTAAACAAATATTTCCCTTTACAAATTTAAAATACTTTCAACAAAGAATTTTTTTTTTACAAAAGCTTTTCTGAAGCCATCAAGAATTCACACAGCAAATATCTACAGAAGCTTTCTTTTCCAAAACAAAACAAATAAATTTTTACAAGAGGATTACCTGATTTCCTTCGCTATTGGTGAAGAAAACCTTTGTTGCCTCTGTTGCCTGTAGCCTCCAAATCCTTTCCCGTACAACAAATCCCAATCCAAAAACAAGCTTTCCCGAGAAACAAAAATCCAAATCCCAAACAACAACCAGAAGTTTTCCACCAAATTGCAACAAAATATCAAAAGCTTACACCAAAAATTTCACAGAGCATCAAAATTATTTCCCATGAATGATAGAATAACCCCTGTTCATTTTTTTCAGATCCACAATAACCTCTGTGAAGAAATTCCTCAACAAACATCATTAAAGCACTGGCACACTTGTCGAGAAGTGGTTACAAAAATATCTTCTCCACTTTTTGGCAATCTTGCCATTTCAAATTTTCATGCTAATAATTATTTTAAAATTTAAAATTTAAATATTTAATTTGCATGCCTTAATTAATTTATTTGCAAATTACAATTTCCACATACAATAATTTATTTAATAACTAAAAATACATTTTTTAAATAGTTATTTAATTTTCAAATATAACTATTTACACACTTAATATTTTAATTTAATTAATTAATTAATTTAATTAAATAAGTTTGATCTTTTAAAATCAAACCATTTAACCAAATAAGCTAATTAATGAATTAAATTATCAAGCAACTAATTTCTTTAACATTTAAAATTAATTTAAATAACAATAATTAAAAACACAATAAACTATCATTAAAAATTAACCAAATTTACCTTCCAAGCAATTTATCCAAACAGAAAATGACAAAACAATCCTAGGACTCTAAACTAAAATAGACGATGTACTAAGACCAGGGTTATAGATTAATCTAGGGTGAACCAAACTACTATCTCCGATCAAGTATGGTTGAGTCTTGACAGCTCAAACTTGAGTACCCAGGTGGAGTTGGTGTCATGTACCTGCAATTCTGCACCAAGCAAATAAAGCATAAATATATATATATAAAGCATTAAACAGACACACTAGCAGAGAAAATCACAGATATCACAAGGCACTCGCAAGCAAGTGATGCGATTCTGTTCTCCACACCAATACACGTCACAACAAAATGATGAAATAAATAGCTGTTAGTCCATCATAAACATGTACATAGCAATGATCAACTAATAGTAAACATCTAAACTATATCAAATCATGTCTAAAAACAATAATCACCATACAATGTATCATCATGTCACAGAATAAATCAACTATCGCTCAAAACCAGCGATCAAAATATCCAAACAAGGTATCATAATCTAATAGTATGAAAACACAACAACAGAAAGCATAAGCATAAATGGAGGGGTACTACACTCTAGGCTAACTACAATAGCAGAAGGCATAGTTTGTAAAGTTATGAGTGAATTCATAAAACCTCTCAACTTAAATTTGATATTAAATCATAAATTTAAATATATTAATTTTATAGAAGTATTAAACTTCTCTAAATTTAAATTATTCATTTTATTTGTTTTATGGTTTAATGATTTATATATAAGCGTTTAAAATTTTGAATTAATTTTAAAGTAAAAAAAATTATAAAATAATTCTTAAGTAAATAAAATAGCTCTTGCTTTTCAAATACATATAACATAAACATGCTTACAAAATTACAATCATTCTTAAGTAAACAAAAATAACTATTCAAATATAATATAAATAAAACAAAATAATTCTTAAGTAAATAAAATAGTTTTGTAGTAAAAAATTCAAAATTAATATTTTTTAGGGAATTTTTTAAATAGATGAATTTAATGGCTGATTTTTTGTACTATAATAGTTTTTGGATGTTTTGACTCTTTATTTTTATTTTTTTGTTAAAATGGTCAAACCATTAAACTCTACCCTTGTTTTCATTGTAGTTATGCCTCTTAGTATTATAATTCATAACTATTCTAACAGACATAGATATAATAGTAGCAAAAGATGAATTATAATAGAATGAATGTTCACAAAAACCTTGACATACATTTGATGACCATTTAAACATAAATTTATATTTAATAATTAAATATAATAGGCGATAGAGGTGTTTGATGGTTAAAGTCATTTTGGTTGTAGTGATAAGCTACGAGAGTTTAAAAACCCTCATTGGGCAAAAAAAATAACAAACCAGGCCTTGTGCTTGGATTTAGACCATTAACTGCGAGTTTTGGTAATTTCTTGTGGTTCTTGTACCGGTTCCTTAGCTACAGTCAAAGCGTTTACCCTAATAATGTGGGTGTGTTGCACCTTTTTAAAATAATAATTAAATACAATATTTAATTATATTTGAATGATATTTATAGGAACAAATATATGTAGCCTTATGCGGAATAAATTTAATCATATATCTATTAGTTTAACTAGAGTTAAGGTGATGAGATTATGTTGTAAAGAGTTGTTCCAATATGTGGAGGTTCTTCTACTATAATGAATTCTCTAAATTCCTTAGGTTGGAGGCATCATGATGATCATCATTAGGTACATCATCATTGTCCTCAATTTTATAGAATAATGATAATAATGTACTAACTCATTAAATGGAAAGTGTTTTAAATAAACTAATATAAAAGTGGATCTTCTAGTAAGGCATGCTCATATTTACACATAGTAACTTACATATACCTAAAAATGAATAATGAGTTATGGAAAATATTTAGATTTTAAAGATTGAAATTAAACCTATATAATTGCCCTGGATTTACTGCGTTTGTAGTTGATGTCAAGTAAGTTGTTGGTAATGTCATGATGATGTGGTGATTTTATTATTTAATTTAATTTTAAGGTTATGAGATAAAACTAATAATATGTTTGGATATGATTTATAAAAATTAATTATAAGGTTACTTGTTTTATTTGGAATTAAATAAAGAATTTGATTCAATAATAAACGTTAATTTAATTATCTTTGGGAGTTAGTTATTTAAAGTAATGGGATTAGATGAGAAAAGATAATTATCATTTAATGATTAAATTCAATTAATAAATTTAAAAGTGAGAAAATATTAGAGAGGATTAAATATTAAAATTGTACTTAAGATTTTGGGAAGAGAAAAAGGCAAGAAAAGCTGGAAAAAAAATGATATACATTTTATCTTCCTTTGTCTCATCACCTTCCAGGCAGAGATTTCAATCATTGAAACTCATAAATTAGAAGGGAAGAGACAACTTTGGGGGGGGATTATGAAGAATGAGAAAGGAAAAAGGATGGAGATGTAACATGGCAGCTCCAAAAATCACAAGACATGATAAACCATTATGCAAAATGACCAGGGAAAGCCAAAAGAACAGGGATGTTGCGAGAGGAGGGAACCATGAAGGATAATATATGAAGCTAAACATGGTAGAATGAAATATCAAATCCTTGGAGTTAATCTGGAGGTGATATGCACTCCCTTTTACTATAAGTACTCCTAAGCCCGAATTTGAATGTTAGAAATATTGTGACCTTTATGTTGCGCACTGTACATGATGACTCTCTATGCATCTGGTTAAGACGTTGGAAGTAGGATGGCCCAATTAGGGTCGTTATAATGCTGTAGCATTGTAAGATTTATGCCTTGACGGATGTCAACCAAAGGAAGTTGAAAGAGCTAACCCTGTAGTTATTGCTATGCATCATTTCCAATTAGTTCTAATTTGTAAATTACGCCCATTTGCGAAATGATCATCTTTTCCCTCTGTGGAATTACAGGACGTGAGGGAATAATATTTGTGTATAGTTCTCTATATCTTCCCTTTGGAACCTTGGCAATTGGCACCTTTGTGTGGAGAATGGGAGAAGAAGCGTGGAGATCCATTCCCTAAGTTGTGGTAATGTCGGGAAACCATGCCACCATTACCTTATATCTGTGTATAGTTGTAAGGTAGGGTGCATGTAATTAAATAATTTTCCCTGGTTCCATTCGCAACCTATCACTGGGGCAATGCTTGAATAGGTTAGGGTGTATAGAATCAAATAGACTCCCTGTTTTATTGGCAACCCGTCCCAGCTATAGCTTTTAGACTTGCAGGGGTGTAGAAATTTAAATAATATCTCTGATTTCATTGATAACCTGTAACAGCGACGCACTTGAGCATGGCAGGATGTATAGATTTAATTAATCTCTCTAAGTTCTTTGTCATT